>BSBK01002506.1:605000-842117 GCA_027943335.1 Chamaecyparis obtusa | reverse complement strand
TTTCGTTTCTGTGTTCTACCTTATATACAATTAAAAATGAAACAGTTTCGTGTTCCCTATAAAGAAAAATAAAATTAAAAAAATTATTTTTTCTCTTCTATCATCAGAATAAAGTTTTCTTTATAGTTTCAATAAGACCTCAAAAATTGAATTTATTTTGAACCTCCTTTTCATTCACTACTTCTCATTGGATAGAAACTTTGTTTAAGGAGTCATTTTCACCTTGCAATTTCTAAATTTGATCACTATTGGCGTTATAGCTTTCCCATTTAAAACTATCATATTATAGAGAAGTATCTTCCATGTCGATTGTTGGAAACTACAATTGAAGCAATTTTTGTATTGTCATTGATGTCAAACCTTAACTGGTAAGACTGTTGCTATGTAAGAAAGTACTATATCTATTTGATTGTTGTGAAGGTTGCGGGCAAGGTTGGTAACAATAGTACCTAAGGAAAGGTTGAGTTATCTTGATACTTCAATGGGTACTTGACTATGTGGCACAATGGTAAGATAATGTATTTTTTATCTAAGTAAGAATGAAGACTAAACTAGTAGGCTTAACTGAGCAAAAGTGAAGAAATCTAGTTTAAGCCGAGTGATGTTAGTGTCGACCGAGCTAGTATATGCCGAGTAAATTCAGTGTTGATCGAACATCAGTTAATTCCTGAGGAAGACAGTATTAGCCAATGAAACAATTTTTGAGGTGACCGAGCTTTCTAATGAAGACCGAGGAGTTGAGCACTGTATTGACCAAGCATCAGTAATTTACATTTGAGGAAGAATTCAAATTTCCAGCCAACATAGTTGAATTCTTGGATTATGTAAAACGTGTTGACTTTATTTATTAATTGTATGAAAGCATTTAATGCAATGTAAAATGTTTTATTGTAAATCTATAAGGAGATTTGAGATATTTCTAGAAGGATGGACAAAGAACATAAAGTTGGAAGGATTCGATGAATCTGACCTAACCCTAAGATCTACGAAGGAGATTAAGCGATAAAAGATGTATTGACCTAATTGAGGAAGTATTAAGGGAACCTAAGCATGAGGTTGGAAAAAGAGAGGATGCTAGAAGTATTGTTGATGTTATTGACTGTATAAGCAGAAAAGGCTAAAGGAGAAGTGTTGTGATTTCTTGAAGAGATTTTCGAGAAGATCAATGATGGGGATGACAAAGGTTCACAGTCAGTAAGCCAAAATATGTGTATGGAATTGGATCTGATATTTGCAAAGTGAGTTGTATCTTTTTCAAATCAATACTACTGTTACTTTCTAACCATTGTATCAGTCAAAATCCTTTTAACAAAGGTTGACCTAACAGTCATTTGTATAAATCCTTTGAACAAGGTTGCATTCTAATGGGATGTATGTAAGTCCTATAACAAGGTGCACTTTTAACAGAGTCCTTTAAATCCTTTAATCGGGTCACACCTGACAGTGTGTTTGTAACCTTTGACAGGGTTGGCTTTTTACAGAGCTCACTTCAGAAGAGTGAATACTTGTGTGAATGTTTTTCCCAAATTGAGTTTCCACTATAAATCATGGTGTTAATACTTGTGTGAATGTTTTGGTTTGAACATTTCTATGTTTTACAAGTTAGATACTATTGGATAAGTGGATTGCACTGTTATATGTTTCTGTTATGCAATCAATAATGACCGAGTAGCTGTTGGTTATTGGATTTGATTTGTTGAAGATTTTAAAGTTTGTTTTATACATCTGGACCCAAGAACAACTAATTCACCCCCCCCCCCCCTCTCTATGATTCTAAATCATATTAACAGTCGATAATATTTCACCAATTTTCTAAAATATTTCCATCCATGGTATCTTTCTTAAATGATTCATCTAAAATTAAAACTTTGAAAATTTTCTTCACCACACCAATCTTAGCTAAGTCAACTTCATTTTCATCTAGAATATTAGCATCTATGAAAAGACAAGTTGATTAATTATCCATCAAAATTGAAACATAAATTTTAATCATCCTTTTGTACTTGTTTAATGATTGTTTAATCACAAAAAAATTACATTTGATTCCTTTCAACAACTTGATGGTTTCATTTTGTTGATAATTTGTTTAGCAATTATGAAGCTCACAAAATCTATCACTTGTTTGGTGACAAGAGTCCTCTCATTTCCCCCCAACAAGGTTATGAGGTTAAATAGTGTAGAAGCCTACATGAGTTTTAAAAAAGTCCATTGAGGGGTTAAAAGAAAGCTAAAGCCACATAATCCCTACTAGAAGTTGCTAAAGGGGTAACATCTATAACCACAACATGATCCACCAATAAGGAGGAAGGAACCTTGTTCTCCAAAGGGGAAGGGACAAGGAAAACCACAATCTAATGAGGGAATTGCACCACCAAGTACTAGAGCTTACATTCATATAATGAGGACAAAGAAATCAGAAGCAAGATGTCTATTAGCAAAGTATTGTCACTATCAAAATGGTAGAATCTCATAATTGAGTGGTTGAATCCACTCCCATTCTCAACCATCAAGATGACCTCTCCATGAAGAGGCTTAGAGATGTCATGTCCACCAAAATATGGACACAAGTAGAGTGACTAGTATTGGATGTGGTTGAATCCATCTTCAAAGAATGAACAATAGCATTGCCAATATTCTCAATAAAAATATCATCCTACAATTGAACAATAGCATCCATGGTGAGAGACTTCAACAACCCCAAAACCTGCTTATAAAAAGCTGAAAGAGGAGGCCACAAAATATTAGATATACAGATTAAACTTCAACAAGAATTGAAAACTAAGTTTCAAGCACTTCCTTATTATAAACCGGGTCAAGATGAGTTTGATAATAGGAATGGGGTGAAACTTTCCATACATAGAAAGGAAAGCATTCAAGGAGTTTAAATTTTCCTGTAAAACATGTGTGTATCTTTATAGGTGTTCATATTGCAGTAACGACACAAATCATGGAGGAAATCTCACCAATACATACCGAATTTAGTGGTATTTGATACCTGAATGGAAAAACAAGTGCACTTGTAATAAGGATGGAGTTCATTAGCACAATCCAAGGCATGATGATGCTAAAGAGGATATTCAATGATACTAAAAGGAACTAGAAATTGTCAAATATTTTTATATGCTACCACGAGCTTGGAGTTAGAAATGGTGGCAATACATGTAGACATGTAGTAAGAAAATTTTATATTTTAGTGTGTAGCAATAGCTATGTATACATGGTGATTATCTACATGGAGACATCATGTTTGATCATGTCCACCATGTTGATGTCATGGTATAGTTAAGATACAGTTATGTCATTCTTTGTATTCTATGTGTTTTTTGGATAATTAGATGACTGTTATTTCACGGCGATGCATATGAGTATCTTATCATGTGAATCTTCCAAGGTTGATGATAAGCATTGAAAGTTTGAGTGAGAAAGGTACAAATATAGATTGAGACTTTACAAGAGATTTATTGTATTGAATCTTTGAACTTCGGGTAATATGATTATGAATATCTTTTAGTTGTAGGTTTTTCTTCATTAAGGTTTTCCCAATTAACGTTGGTGTCTCATGTAGTCTTGTGTTTACAAAATGTTCTATTTATTTCTATTGTTATTGTTAGATAGATTGGTTTATAACAACCTTAAGTTCTTTTATCACAACATATCAACAATTTCAAATAAGTGTACATAATCCCCAACAACAAAAAATAGAGTGCACAAGAGTATACATGTGTTGTAGAAGAGGGCAGTACAACTAGTTGGAGATATCATGTCAAAGGATATAATGAAATATATTAGTGGGTTGTTCAAACACCCAAAAACACTAGTACCTAGGGAAAAACTTAACCATATTAATGAGGCATCTTCCCAACCTATATGTGTAATGCATGAGAAATTCATAGTTATATTTAGTAAAACTATAAATAATAAGAGCTTGCCAAGTGTAATGCATCAATCTTGAATTTTGTAATGAAATTAATGTTTTAAAAGGGGTTACACACTCTGAGAAGCATAAAAAGTATATTGTAGTGTAATATAACTATTTGAATACTTATTCAATTTTGTTCTAAAAAAATCATTTGAATACAATATTATATGTATTTACATCAACAACATATATTTTCTATATTTTAATTATTTAGCTAATTCTTTACAAAAGATTCATAATATCTACTATTAGAGCTCTTTCCAAGGCAAAGAGGGTAATTTTTTTCAAATTATTTTTATAATAAAAATCTTACACAAAGTTACATGTGGCTGTTGCAAATTTGCATGTGATTACATTTTATAAGAAAAAACTTGCAGTTGGTTGTAAAATATTTGCATGCAATTGTATACTAAAATGATAAGCTTGCATGAGGTTACATTTGGCTATAGAAGATTTGTATGTAGTCGCACACTATAAGAAAAAACTTATATGAGATTACTTATGGTTGTAGAAAAAGTTACATGTGATTGTCCATTATAACTAAAGGCTTATATGTGGTTGTAAGAAATTCGCATGTCATCACAGAGAGCTTGCATGTTGGAAGAGTGCTCTAAAAAAATTTGTAGAATTAATGAAGTTTATTAAGGATTAAACAAATCCATTTACATAGTTTCCATAAATTTAAGAGTACTTTGGCTAAATATTAACTTGATTAATAGGTAATAGTAGAATATAAGACGTGCATGGCTAGTCTTGAAGAATAATACAAAAATTGATATGAAGATTTCTATTGGTTAAAGTAAATATTATAAATTCTTAGAATGTAGTCATGGCCCTTTACAATATTGTTTAACCAATAATAAAGTGTAATGGCCAAAATTTAAGGCAAAACACACAACAACAACAAAATTTAAAAAGCACAAAACATCACCTAGGTTACACAATAAGAACGTTCAACACGAAAATGAGGCACAATGACCAACACAAATCGACTCACAAGGGGAATCATGGCATGTGTTGGCGTGCCAACATCCCTTGTTCATTAGACTGCATTAGTCAATGAAATCCGTAGCTAGGTTTGGCATAAAATTATTTTAAAAATATTTAACTCAAGTCAAATCCAAAATTAAGTAAATATGAAAATCACCCTATCTCAACATTAGGGTTATAAAACTAAATTAGCGGTTGAAAAATATTAATAATTGATAAATTTAAAATAAACTTAATGTACCCCTTGATTAAAATATAATTTTATCTAAGATTCATTAAACATTATTAATATTTCCACTAAGGGATTTAAATTATTAAAAATTATAATTACTAATCAAAATATTAATATTATATAATATTAAGGACAACTAATTCACCTAGGTACCTCATAGGGTTTATAAAGTTAATTATTCCCCTAATAGTCCAAGTATTAAAAGAAAGTAGTAAGGTCAATAAAATAATATTAAAATCAAATAAATTCCCCAAAACTTTAATAAGACATTGAATATATATTAATTCATATTCCACAAATCTCAAATTAAAATTAAAATAATATAAAGATTTGTTAAATATAAATTACAACATTAACATCATAACTAATTTTAAAAATAATATAAAGATTTATTAAATAAAATTTTCAATATTATCATCTTAAATAATCTTAATATTATTTTTAATAACAATTAAATAGAAATAAGACTCACTTGATAATTAATTCCACCATTACTAATTTCTAAATAAGAATATAAAATAAAATAATGTTTAAATCTATTTTTATAAAAGTGACTTTCTAAAGTCACTTATAATTAATAAACTAAAACTAAAATTAAAGGAAGAAAAAATAATAATTTAAAGTGCAACTTAACCAAAATTAGAAAAGGAAGGAATCTCAATGAGGGAACCCTAACCCTAATTCAAATTTAGGGTTATACCCCAAATTTAAAAGACAAGCAAACCCTAATCTCATCATTTGTTTCATGCAAGGTTGAGCTAGAGAGTTGAGGAGATGGGATTCCAAGGTTTTTTTTGTACACACATTTGTACATGTGTGCATATACACACCTAGGGTGTGTATATACACACATATACACTTGTGTGTATATGTCTCACAAGCTTTGCTGAGGGATGCAGTCAAACCCTAGTGGGTTCTTGACCAAAACGCAAAGCATAAACCATGCCCTTAAATCTCAGCTGGGTAAGTTTTGATTTTGATTTAGACCTGTTAAAGTTTCATATCAAATGTTCTCGGTTGTTGTATATTATTATTTTTTATTTTGTACTCCGGATTAAATCATCTTTGTGATATCAAAGAGTTAATCTTTGTTCAAAAAAGAAATCAAGAATACCCAATCTTGATTTTAATATTTCGTTCTCTGTTCAGCTATATCAAGATTTTTTATTTCTTTTTCTAATGTTCACTGACATTTCATGCCAATACACATTTCATTTTAATACTGCAAGTTTATTACCCTATATTCATTTATTATTAATGTAATGTAAATGTTCTTTTATTGTCATTTGTTTTTCAAAAAAAG
Source organism: Chamaecyparis obtusa (assembly GCA_027943335.1). Taxonomy (NCBI): domain Eukaryota; kingdom Viridiplantae; phylum Streptophyta; class Pinopsida; order Cupressales; family Cupressaceae; genus Chamaecyparis; species Chamaecyparis obtusa. Next base: position 835,673 of record BSBK01002506.1, on the reverse strand, counting down.
ATAATAAAAAAAATATTAAAATAAACTAAAATAAAACTAGAGGCCGGACGGTCGGCTGTCGCGCGTGCACAGTCCAACCACCATCTCTTTGTGGCTTGTGGAGGCTGAGCTCCTCCGTACCCACTAGTAGTGTGCGGGGGCTTCAAACCCTCTGCACCCACCAATGGAGTGTGGGGGCTCCCCTGCCCTTCGCCCCCGAATGGGGACGGTGGCGCAAGGCCACCGCCTTCCACTAGTCGATGACACGTACAGGAGGAGGTGACTATTAAACAGCACCCCCAAAAAAAGTTAATATTTTTTTCCCCTTCTATATTATTTCATGTGCATAACATATAGTTTTTGGTACTTTCATTTAAGAAGGCAAAATTTAGTTGTTAATTTTAAAAGATGTAAATTTTATATATTGTCATATATATTTAATATATATAATATTATATACATTGAATGATATATATAATATTATATATATTTTTATATTATATTTCATTAAATACTCATGGACCTATTACAAGGAAAATTTAAATGTATATGTTCTAATATAAATGCATTATTATATTCAAATATAATAATATATTTATTTTCTTTTTTATATATATTAAAATACACTTTTGTATATACATTTACTTTTTGAAAATAAGGAAATATACTCATGTTTGGAAAGAAGTTTTTTTCTTAAATCATACAAAGAAAGCATAAAGGATTAATTCTTTAAAGTAACAAGGTAGAGGCAATTTTTCTAACATTATATACATTATATAAAAAAAATTGTTGTGTGTTTTACCTTAGATTTTGGGCATTACATATTGTTTAACCAATAATAAAGCATATTATTCTTCAATTTAATTATTAATTCGAAGAATATAAGTTATCATGTGATGTAAATAAAATATTATAAATCTCATTTTTGCCATATATTATACAAATAGGTATTTATTCCCATATTTTGAAAACAAAACATACTGGACAGTTGACTATAATTTACCAAGAATATGACATTGTGATTTATGCGCATACTTTGTAAGTCATCCCACTAGTTCATCAGATATGTATGGAATATTGTAATAATATTTAGCAGGACTCTATAGAACCTTATCAAGTACAAGGCATCAATCTTGAACATTATAATTGAAATTTATGCCATAAAGGAGGTCACCCCTCAAAAAAACCAGCCATATATTGTATTGTGATTTAACTATTTAAAAATATATATTTTCTATATTTCAATTATTTGACCAATAATTTAGAAAAAGGATCATAACGAGATTTCATGAACTAGTTTTCCTTGTTATTCCGTCTTACTTGTTAACATGTCTTTTCTTATTTCTTTCTTCAATCTGCTTACTTTTCATTTGTCTTCTATGCTACATAGACTGCCTCATAAATTTTCCTAAGCCTTAAAATTGCCTTATTCGATGAAGTTGAAGACATCAGAAAACATTTAAGGTGGAAAAATATGTTAATGCCCCATGACCATTCTATGATACTACTTACCAAGAACAAGGATGCTGGAACTTTTACAAGAAATGGTACAAAAACTAAAAACTCTCCATAGACAATTAGCAAAACCTGTATCTTTTACTTATTCAACTATGGTCACCCTTCTCGACTATCTTATTACAACCAATCATACTCCAAAATAATGCATCACATATCTGCCTCACATACAGATTCAATTGGCCCAACAAACATAATAGGTGTCTTATACCACTAACCAATCCAGATACCTACTACTTAATTAAACTTGGCATTTCGAATTGTAGCCATGAAGCATTACCAATACAAGGAGTAAATAGCTGCAAAAATGGCTTTTACATATCTATTCCCTATTCAAATTAAAGAAGTCTATTCCAGGTAGGTAGCAAAAGAACACTTCAACAAAGAAAATATGGTAGCGGCAACATTTTTCTCAAATTATCTCATCTTCTTTAAATACTTTCGTCCACTATCTTGTCCAAGAGCTCAAATCTTTGGGAGGCAGGGCCCAGTTTCAAATTTTCTAAAACTAACTCTGGCACATGTTGATCTTATAATTGATCGGCAAAAAAAAAAATCAAATGCTAATATATGAACATGCGCAAGAAAAATGGGGAATCGCTGGCCTAAAAAACTCATGGAGCTCATTTAGTCCGATCTCTTATTATAATGTACACACCATCATATGGTACATGATTGCTTCTTAAATTTCTTCAACAAAGTACATTTCTCTTGTATTTATCCTTTTTGCTCCATCTTCGGTCACGTTTCAACTTGCTTATTTCAATATTTTGGAATGTAAGATGAGTTTTATTGCATAAAACAAAATCTCCAAAATATGACCCATTTAATCTTCAAACAAGAGGTCATCTAATTCTTGAACAAAATTGTCAGCAACTTTCTTTGTATGTGTTCCATCTAGCCTATTTTCTACATTAAATGTATGTTGTTCAGACAAGAACTCATCTAGCTCTTCAACAAAATCATCAGCAACTTTGTTTGTATGTGTTTCATCTAGTCTATTTTCTACATAAAATGACTGTCGTTGATTCCAAATTTGAGCAATCCTCTCTAGATCCCCCCCAACTTTTTCTCCATTTTCTTTTCCAACATCTAATAGTTCATCTACACCTTCCATGGTACTAGTCTCTGTCAAATTACAAACATCATTTTAAAAGTTCTTCAAAAAAAACTAAGCCCAATAGATTTTGACTTTCCAAATGAACTTCAAAATGGCTTCTTATCTAAAAAGCTACAATCATTTTAAAAATATACCTTGAATAACTGACTATTTTTCCTTTGAGTACTCAGAAGAAAGTTTCCTAAGTTCATTGAGTCTTAGATCCATCCCCTATCATTGCAAACATAAATCTTAAGGTTCATCATAAATAGTTAAAGACGCATAGTTTAGTATCTTTGCTGGAAAAGACCCAATTCTTGCACGAATTTTAGGTTCTTGCCTAATTGACAAATTAAATTATTTTTTACTTTTCTTAAAAACTATTGTTTCTCTATAATCAAATTTGGCACAAGTTTATAATTCTTCCATAACTTTATAATATAAATTTATAACCATAGAAAAGATCTTCAGAAATCTTTGATAACAGTCATGAAATCTGATGGCACTTACAAGATTCATGTGAACATGGTTTTGTATTGAAGATGTGATAACAACTTGAATTCTGAAAAAGACAGATCAATCAGCAATTTCCCCATTTAACAATGCATGAAATAAAGATGAACTTAATTACAAAAGAAATAAACTACTTCGTTAGTTACTTCTTGGAGGCAACTTGGAGATACATGTGTTGCTGTTTTCCAATAGCATTAACTTTTTTGAAAAACAATTCCTCATCAACTTCAACAAAACCAAAAAGAAACATGTTTTTGGTCAACATCATCTTTATTGTCGCAATAGCAACTCCAACACCATTCTGCTTTGCATCAATCACAAGTAAAGTTAGCTTCTCCAAGTCCTCTGTATTTATATAAATTCATAAACAAACACTGCCATTAGATCAGATACAAGAAAAGAAAATTACAAGAGTTAAAACATCTACAGAAGCTTTAAAAAAATTGTACAAAACTCTCTCCAAACTGTAGCTAGATAATTAGTAAATTTTGAATCTATAGAATTAATTTTCTGAATCCAAATCAAAAATAAAAAATTGATTAAGAGCGTACTTAGAGATAAAGTTTCACAGAGACAATATAAGGTATATAATCCTGCTAGTCTCTTTGAAAGGGATCCTCCAGAAACCATATGACCTGCATACATTAGTTTCTATCACTATCAGTGGGTCCAAAACAATGCTTCCAAACTTGTAGAGAAGATATAAACAACATTTCAGAATAAATGGAATGACACTAATATGATAGGGAAATGTCTAAACTAAATGGATGTGTGGCATTTAATTAGATAATGAATGGCTGCTTACTAATTGCACGGTCATATAATGTCTGCATGAAGAATGTTGAATCCTTATCAGTGGGCCTAGTGCATGAAGCAAAATTTTCTGTTGTGCCATATAATTTTCATTTGTGCAAGAGTTGTTGCTTCAATCTACAATCCAATAAGACTTCTGGTTTATAACATAGACCATAGCAAAAAATCCATCCACAGAGATAAGAGATAAAAACCACCTCTGTAAATTCAGCTACAAAATGAAAGAATATTAGAAGACGTTCGGCTATGGAAGTAACCCAAACCATAGTTTAAAAAATTTGCTAGTACTTGTAGGACTCATGAGCACCCACCTAGAAAAACACAAGCTGAATAATCACAAGAAAAAATCAGTGCCAAGTTTTCTGTATAAATCGATGTAGGGTTTTCGTAAGACTTGCCAAAAACTCATAAAGAACTCACCTAAATTGTGTTTGTTAGGATCTTAGCCAAGGATAAAATGCAAAAAAATGATGTCAAATGTGTTTTCTCTATATGAAAGAAAACTTCAATGACCTATTAGGTCAACAACTAAGGTGTGATTTGAGACTGCTACGAAGGAATTCAAGGCCGTGGTTGAGTTTTTGTGGTTCTATAGTGTGCATGGTTTCAAACTTTCAAACTTTCATTCAGACATTCAAGCTTCAGAAGTCTGCATAGACTTTCAAGGATGTACATTTCAAAATGGGAAATAAAAAAATGTAAGTTAAAACTTTGAATTTTCATTTTTTTCTTCATTGTGCTTGTCATTGTTTAAAATTTTAATGTGGGATTGTATAGTCCATGATAATATTTCCAAAATTTAGTACCTGTCAAGGGTTGTGTCATATTTGAAAAATTTATACACTCTACAAAACTCGGCTGGCCCAAAATTTATAAAAACTTGGGACTTGCCAAAAAAAACTCCGGAAAAAATCAGCAACAATTCGGCAAATTTATTGAGCATTTTAAAATACATAATTTTTCTAAAATATTTTTTAAAAACACACATATTGCTAAATTTGTTGAGCATATCACTAATCTCCATCATATATAAATCAAAATTAGATTTTAATGCTAAGTTGGTAGTATGGATATAGGAACGAGTACAAGTACAAGAACCAGATACACCGGTATAGGGAAAAAATTTTTCCCTTGGGTACGATACGTTTGGTTGTGTATATATATACAAAAAAATTTAAAGACAAATACACAATTGCAAAACTAAATGCAAAGGATAGTATGATACTTCATAATTGATCAATGCCAAAATGGTAGTGATAAAGATAAATATTAAAGCCAATTGATAGTTAAATATTTAATATTTATCTTTATCAATTGGCATTTAATAGTGATAATTTTAGTTGTCTAAGTTCCGGATTCTAGTCTCCACTCCCAGATCCCTCATTGTAATCAAATTTATTATATGACAAGAGGTCCTTTTACTCAAAGACAAAACTATGTTTGCAAAAAGGAATGGGATCTTAATATTTTCATCATGATGGAGGATACCACATTTCTCTATCATTCTAAATTTTAACAATGGCAATCAAGAGTTTGTATTAATTGTCCAGGATCTTTGGTAAAAATGAAATGACAGAGCACAAGATCATTATAGTATAAGATCTTATTCAACATGATCAAGACAATCTTTCTTATTCTTGTTCAAGGCCAGAATCTAACGCTATAAATATGAATCAACAAAATAGTAGTCGGGTTGATCTGAGCATATTGTTTCATAACAAACACCGAGCACGATTACCTAAGAGAGCATGGTGCATAAAGATGGAGTTTCGTAAGAAAGGAATAACTTGTGAAAGCTCCCTAGCTGCTATGAAAATGACCATAATACAATACTTCCCATCTTATTATGGCATTCAATAGGTGAAACCTTAGTGACTTTCCCACACAAAACTCAACTAGGGCATGTAAGTTCATACAAAAGAGGGTGTGATTGTTCTTATTGGATTATAATAAGAACATACTCCTATCACGTACTATAAAAGGACTCTATTGGGGAGTGAAAATATTTTTTGCTATTTTGGGAGAGGAGAAGAAATTTGCATTCATCACTATTCCAAGGCAAATAATACTATATATAGTGTATAAGTGTAATGCTCCTATGTTCTACATTTTGATTAAGAGGGGAGAAAGGCAAGAATTGGTAGAAAACATCACATTGGTTTTTAGTATTTACAAAATTGATGTCTGATCTAAAATTCACCTACTAGATTGTTTGAGTTAATAAAAATCAAATGGAAGCCATACTTCACACTAATTTGATCATGAATAACCAATATCATGACGCTGAAAAAGAAGGCATAGTGATACCGGGAGAAATTAGGGAAAGTGAATAAGATTTTATCATAAAAAGTAAAGGAACCATGAAAAGCACCATTGCAGATCTAAAGAACGAGCTTATTCCATTAAGAGTATTGAGTGAAAAAGATGAAAAGATGAAGGAATGCAACAATATGATTGAGAAATTAACAGCAAAAGATGAATAAAGATGGGTGCTCATGAGATGCTTGTAAAACAGATATGGATGAAGAAATGTACACAAAGTTAAAGACCAGATCAAAATATCTTGGAAAACACATTGAAAGAGTGTAAGGATATAAGTAAGGAAGTACAAGAAAAAATGATTGAAAATGACATTTTGTTTGATGCTTGTAAGGTGGAGTTGGAAAAATTGGGCTACAAAATCCCATTTTGTTTCTTTTCTCTAAGGATGAGAGAAAACTTATCTTAATGGACCCTACAAATTTCCAACACTTGGAATGTTGTTGAGTGTCATTGGGAAATACAAGTTCATCAGCCAGAAGAATAAAGGCCAATAAAGTGTCCTCATACTTCAGAGGATAGTATCAACGTTATGACATTGAAGGACTACATTGGTAGTCTGGTAGACACTGGTATACTGACAACTACTTTCTAGGAACATCATTGTAGTACAGAGCCAAACATAAGCAAGTCAACAAGAGATGCATCACTTGGTGTAGATTTTTCCATTCTGAATCATATAAAACTAGCACGGCAAAAAATGAATTGTGAAATAGACCTTCATTAAGCACAATTCCTCAGAAAGTTAAAATTGCAAAGACAAAACCTTTAATTGAGTTGGGTATGACTCAAGAAGTTTTTCTAATTAGAAGAAAAAACATAGGATAAATTGAACATAATATTATTGAATTATTCAAATATGATAATTAAATTCAAGATAAGTTAAAATAAAAATATAAATGTAATTATCATTTTAGAACTTGAAATATTGTTATAAGAAAAAAACCAAAGGGATGTTACACTCTATGTCATCAATTGCCAAAAGTATTCAATTGCAAAATATTCTATTTGTTATGTACTTTGGTATCTTTTGACTTCCTTGCTTAAATCATTAACCTTGATGATTGTCTAGTATGATCCAATGTACCAATCACTCAAAATACAAGTGCTAGGAAAAATTCTATATATTTATAATTATAGCAGAATTTTGAAAAGATAGTCCATGGAAAAACAAGGTTGATCCTTGCACAATTATAGGAGAAAAATTTGAACATCCTCTAGGAGTTAAAGTGACACAATTAATCAAGTATTGCATTCATGGTGGTGTCCATGAAATGCAAGTAGAAGAATTACTAAATTATGGTTTTCTTTTTATCAAGGTCTGATGAGAGCCAAGTACAACCTATTTAATGCCATATTTTAATCCATTTCATGCACTTTCATACTCACTACTCTATTCTATTTCCATTCCATTCCATCTCATTATTACCATTTTTACGTTGCATATAGTTTAATATAATTAAGTAGTATTTAATATTGTTTTGGGATTAAAATATGGAAACTACATTAATTGATTTCTTTTACTAATATTTATAATTGTAGCATGTTCACTAATGGGTGCAGATGTTCCTGTCACCTATTTCATACTTTCTTCTTGTCGCCTGACAGAGAAGACTATAACTTCCTGTAGCCCTTTCACCAATCTAAAGCTCCATCAACTTGTGAATATCTCATACATAAGGAAGATCAGCAAGGAATGATGAGCTAATGAATGGATCAACCGATTAGTATCCTATCCAATGAATGGAGAAGCAGGAAGTTTGGAGCTCACCGATTCAATCCACATGTTGTTTTCCATACCCGAGATTAGACACATTTAATGAAAACCCATCGAATGCCATTCTTTTACTCTAATTATTCTAAATGTGTGAGGAAGTTGAGTGCTAGAAAACATATATGATGTCTCACGTGGACCAAATTCCATTGTGCAGTAACCATTTCAAACCATGAATCAGCAACCACAGATAATACAGTTTTGTTGGAACGATCAAAACAATTTCCTATTCTTGGCATTATTTGTATGGTGATGGAGGACTTCATATGTGTTAGCAACCTTGGCTCGTAATTGACCATTATCATTGCTAAGTAAGGAGCTGAACCTACCATCGCTCAAAAATGGTGGATGAAGACAATATTGTTCTGAACCGATACGACAAAGTTATCTATTCTTTGCAAGTCGCATATTTCTGTTATAGATTGTTCTATGTAATAGCCATTCTTTAGATGGCATGAATAATAGAGTTGTTAATAAGTGGTTAAGCCTGCTACATCTATATAAGCAGCAAGAGACAGAAGGAGGATATAGATATATAGAACATTTTCTGCAGATTAGAATATAGTTCTCAGCAGAAAGAAGACCATGTAACACAAATTTGAACATCAGTATTGTGAAGTAAATGAGAATATTTGGTTTTGCATGATCACAGCGTAGAAACAACATTTTCTCTATCCACCGTGCAAGCCAGGAGCAAGGGCCCACTCCATGGTGAAACACGGTGATGTATTTCATTAGTGTGTGTTTTTAGATTTTCACTTCTAGTCTATCTGGTGTATTCAACATTCATGTTTCTATTTGATTTCTAGATTAGTTAATTTAGATTTTCAGGTAAGTTTATTCAGAGTTGGTATTTATATTTGTATAAATATTAATGCGACTATTATCTATTTTATAAATTGTTTCTTTTATTATTTTTATAGATTAATGGTTATCTTTGTTGCTGTTGTTCCTGTCGCTAGGAAGTGACAGTTCCTGTCACTGGGATTTACTTGGCTTTTCATAGATTCAATTTTGTGTGTTGTAGATGCACTCATAAACCCTCATTTCACAACTATCATCCCTTGATAGCATATTGCTCGGATGCCTTTCGCAAGCTTACGCTCTCGGATTGACACGTATAGACCAGCCGAACTTCATCATAAAATTGTTAATTCTTTTGTTATTATTTGCCCCAGTGTTGGCCTATCAAGGTCCGTCAACTTAAAATTTCATCCACCCTGAGGATGAAAGCGAGAATGAAAATGCATCATGAACATCAATGGTTAAGGAAATAAAGTGGGTGGTGGTGGTGAGGAGGACTATGTTATTTCTATTGAGCCTCAATTCCCTGTTAAGGAGCTATAGCTTCTTTGCCCTTGTATCCCATGTGATTTTAGGTTTGACTGATTGCAATGGAAAGTATCTTAGATATGAGGTAGTTGCAACATATCCTTTATTGCAATTGTAGTTACCACAACTCTCACAAAGCTACCCATAATAACTCTATGTTCAGAAGTATGCCAACTTGCACAAGGTTCAACTAATTCTAGGCAGAGCTTAACTTAAATAACCATGTATTGTGCCAATTTTGTGGTGCAAATCTTGATACCAAAAGTTTGACTTTGCCTTGATGTTAATTTTTTCTCACAACTAGGCATGAGCTCCCTTTATTCAATTCTAGTTGGCTTATAACTTTTGGTCCAGAACATTATTTGTAGTGTTAAAGACCAAGTCAAGATTCAAACAGTTTCCCTTTATAACCATTTTGTCATATATCATTCCTCTAAGGAACAATCTAAAAGGGAGGCTAAGGTGTGAGATTTAATAACCTTGTATTCTAGCCGCAATTCAAGAGATTGCACTGACTACTTCCTTTCTTCTTTCCCTTCAACATTTGGATTGTATGTTTTTTGGATTAGCTTGTATCTTGGAGCTCCCTTCACTTTTAATTAATCACAATGGTTTAGCTTATTAGCATGCAAGGTCTAGGCTTCACATCTTCAAATTGTTAAGAAATCAGAGTTGCGGTCTTTTACAAATGAACAATAAAGTCTGAAAGTTGTTTGAACTAGTGTTCATAACTAAAAGATAGTGTGGTCTGCAACTACCAAATTAATGGAAATTTAATCTCCCTTTGATTTGGAATGACATCACAACACTTGAAATTTAAAATCTTAATTGCCCCACTCCTTTTTCTCTTTTTAGATTTGATTTGATACAAACATTTGGTGTTTTAACTTTTAATTGTAACATTTGATGGGAAATGATGACAGTTATTTGCCACATTTTCCCTTTTAGTATAATTTGTTTCTATTTGAAATAATTTCCCCTTTGGGGCTCCTTTACCCTATTAAATGCATAGATCTAACATTTAGGATTCAACAGTCACTGATAGGGTGATTAATATAATTTTCCATCACATATGCAGCTGATACTTTGGGGACATTCACCAACCTTAGATCTTCAAAGAATTGATGTTGTGAACCACAAGATAGCTCTTTGGGTTAAATAGCACTTTTGAAAGCATAAAAAAACTAAAACACTATATCATTAATCTTTTGATCATAGAACCTGAGACCTTTTAGCTTCTGATACAACATTTTAAATTTCCTCCAGCAAGCGAATCCAAAATTTAAACACTACAACAGCCTCAAAGAACATGCCCCAATACTATAGGTACAAAACTTATTTTACAAGCCTCATAAATGTTAAATTAGAACCAAAAAAGCATAGAAGCAATATACAAAAACTTAAAACATACAAGAAGAGATGAGACAATAATTGTATCCTAGGAAAATCCTCCAACCTGAGGGGAAAAACCCAACCACACTAAAAAATGATTCTTTATTGAATAATCAAGTTTGAATACACAACTCACAAGCTTAAAAAAGGAGTTAGTCCTTCTCTATGATTGCTCACAATTAGAAATCACACATAGAATGCTTTATCAAAATCTTGATACGTTACTCAACAAAAATTCTCTTATGATCAATACAGAGAATAAGTCTCAATCCTGAATGACTGTAGAAAAACAACACTCAAGCAAAAAAATACTACAACTCTATCAAGACAGAATCAATATACAATAGTAATCATCAAGAGAAAAATGTACTCAACTTGAGTGTTTTTCCAAAACATGGGAACTCCAATCGATCATAACACTAACAACACTAGCACTCCAAACATAATTAGTGTGGATAATGATGGTTATAAATAAGTGTTGTTTCATCTTCAAATCATCTGAAGCATTAAAGGCAGAGAATACACAATGAAGAGAGAAGACATGATGACATATCAGTTGGCAACGGTAACACAGCCACTCCATAGACAAACACAAAGGCATAATAAGTTATTGCAGTTATGAGCCAAGAGCTAGAATCAACCATGCTATCATGCCTTCAAGAAACAGAACACAAGATGGGATACAAAACAAGAGAGACCCATCCAACAGTACCATCATAGGTAACATAGGATGATAGAACCATCCAGAATAATCAAAGCAGATCAACATAACCATCACAAGAATAGAGAATGGAAGAACTATTCAGTATAGCTATTCTGCAATCACAGGCTTATGAACAAGAGTAACATCAACGCAGAAGAGATAACAATGTTTGATAGGCACAACCATTGCAAGTAAGAATGATAGCTCCCGTAGCTACCAAAAACTCTAACAATAAATAGGTAATACACAAAAAAAGCAAAAGATATGATATACATTCGCAAGAAACACCCCCGGTAGCTTAAGTATGGTGTTTGAGATATATCTCTTTGACCAGGATAGTAAGTACATATTCATCCATAATCGTGAGCTCAAATGAAATCTCCTATTTGCATGCAGAAATTGTATATGATCCACTCCATAGGGAATTGAATTCAGAATGTGGTCCAAGCTTCACCATAATGACTTCTAATTTGAGGACTTTCTCCCAACCTAAAAAGGTTTTCTCTATAAAATGTTTGTGTCAAACCTGCATTTGACAATCGCTTGGTGATTTTACTTTCATTTATGCTAGTTTCATTCTTCTCTTCTAGATCAAAAAGCTCCATTATCCTCACCTCCTTCACTTTGTTTTCTTCTATCTCAACTGCTTGATAAACATTATAGTAGGAAGTTATAAAGAGATAGGGAAGGACATCTTTGTCATAAATTAGGGAATAAAGAGACATACCAATTTCTCTTTTTGGTCTTATCTTATCTAACGATAGTGCTTTCTATAGATGTAGGTGTCATCCTTTCTAATAGTTAATACCAATCCTTGTTGTGATTCTAATGACATTTTTATCAGTAAACTTACTGATCCATAAACCCTAAAGGTAGTGGTTTAATGATGTTTACAAGAAGATGATATATCTTAGAGTGAATGTTGGCACTTTTACGCCTAGCACATCCATGGCTATGGCAATTAGGGGACATCTTAACAGTGGTGCTCTAGTGAATGGGTGAATTGAATCCCTATTATAGACTACCAATAGATTGTGACATTGGACCACCTTCAATTATTTGAGATCAAACACTTCATCAAGATCATGACTCATCCAATATCTTGTCTCACCCAGGAATTGTTAGTGGATTAATGGCACACCAAAATTCCAAATTTTTAACAATTTATGTTTATCCACTAGTAGTTCTGTGGTCATGAACGCATCACTGTATCTACAATCTTGAAATCCCACAGGCACCCTCCATAGCCAACCTGCCTTGTGCGGCCTCTACATGCTGCCAAGTTTTCTATGATCTGCAAATGCACCTAATGTAAAATTCCCTCTCAATTGATGAACCTTGTCACCAAGAACACTCTATCACACATAAAATTTATGCTAGCCTGTCATACAAACTACACTTATCCCAAAATGATGCAGGGGCATTCAAGGGTAGTTGGAAAATTTGCATGGTGGTGTGTTAAAGTGGTTCTATGTTACTTGGTTGCAGCTTTGACCGAGGAGCTCAGTCATTAAAGAGCTCGGTCATTGAAAGGAACTCGGTAAAACCCCTGGCGCTCAGTGGAACATGTACTCGGTGATGTTTGTGGTGCTCGGTCGATGTGCTTTCTTGGTGATGCCTAACGTGCTTGGTTGTTTTACTGGCGCTCGATAGTCTGGCTTATCGACTGGAGTTCTTGAGGGTTTTCTTGGCCGACGTGGTGTATTTAATGTTGGTAGCTTGTGTTGCATTCTCCTATGTGGATCTAGAGGTCGACATGGAGAATTAATTATTTGTAAGGCTATTTGAGAGCCGACTGTTGTTGCATTTAATATTTGTTTGTAGTAGAAGTCAACTTGGCTTAGAAGTTATTTGTTTCTTCCAGCCGACTTGTGGCTGAAGTTTAGTATTTAAGGAGTGTTTGGGTAGTTGTTTTAAAAAAAAGGCAGTGATCAGTCAGTCAGGGGAAGTAGACTGAGAAGGATAACAATTGGATCCTGCAAGATCTTGTAGATCAAATTGTTTGTTTGATATTTGTAATAGCAGAGCTAGTGGTTTGCATGCTTGGAGACAAAGAAAGTGCTTGGTGGCTTGCGAGCTGAAGTTTAGATTTGTCTTAGTGTTTCCACCAGTTGCTGATATGTTGTAGAGCTGGACTAGCTAGAGGATTGCAAAATTACTATTGCAATTGTTTGTATTTGGCCCTAACCCAGAAGGCCTTACAGTTAAGCATGTTGAATGAAAATTCTATTTGAAGTATTATATGGTTGTATTCCATTGTGGTTGTTATTGTTGTTGTTGTTATTGATGGTTCCATCTAGGATAGTCCATTTTTGGATTCTCTTTGTTGCACTATGTCAAGTGGTATCAGAGCCTGAAGTTATTGAGTGAGTAAACCGATCGTCGAGTTGAGGCAGTTTGCACCAGGACCTTGGGTTGGTGATTTGTTGCCTTGGGTTTTCAAAGATCTTGAAGGATGCCTCCGAGAAGATTGGACCCTAGGGCGATTGCAGATCTTTGTGATGTTGTGGAATCAAATATTTCTGAGAAGGTCAGATCGGATGTTAGATTTGAGATGGAATTGATGAAGAATGACATGATCACTAAGATTATGAGGGCTATTGCTAGTGTACCTTAGAATGTGGGCACTGAAGATGGGTATGAGGAAGTTGAAGACTTTGAAGCTGTTGGATCTAGTGGAGATGACTAGAGGGACAAATTTGGTGAAGACAGAACTGGCCAGTTGTAGAGATTTAGAGCTCGATTGAGTACTAGTTACCGAATGGAAGTTTCTAATTTGTCTGGTACTTTGAGACCTAAGGACTTGATTGATTAGATTGGTGAGTTAGAAGATTTATTTGAGCTTGAAGAAATTGAAGATCCTCTTAGAGTGAGGTTGGCACAGACAAAATTGAAAGGACATGGTGCTCTTTGGTGGAAAGAATTACAAAGAGAAAGAGAAGATGAAGGTGAAATTAAGATCAATCATTGGAGGTTGATGGTGACTAAGTTGAAAGCTAAGTTCATACCCGCTGACTATGAACTTGAGTTGTTTAAGAAGTTACAGAATTTGAAGCAAAAAGAATTGACTGTTGAAGACTATACCAAGGAGTTCTACAAGCTTACTATTCGGTCTGGACACAGAGAACTTGGTAAGGAAAAGGTAGCTCGGTATGTGAATGGTTTGAGATTCAATATTCAGGATGAGCTTGGTATGTTGAAGATTGATTCGGTTGAGGATTCTTATCAGTATGCTCTGAAGGTAGAAGATAAGTTAAAAAGGAGACAACATGGTAATTCTTGAGGGAAGGAGAAGATTGATCACTTGGTGAGAGATAAACCTGTATGTACCCTAAAATGGTCACCTGAACTTTGGGCCCCCATTTAGCAATTTGTCAAATCCCTAAATCAATATTTTCAAATATCAACAATATTAATTATATCAATTTCCTTGATCAAATCATAATCAATTCAATATTTCCTAAGATTTGAGCCTTATTTAATTTAAAAGAGAAAAAAAATAAAAATCTTATTGAATTAAGAGAAGATGCTCCCTTTTAATTAATTAAAAATCTCTTTTAATTAAATAATAAAATCACTTTATCCTAAGTCTTTATTTAATTAAAAAGAATTTCCTCCCTTTTTATTTAAATAAAATATTCTCACTTTTCTTCTTATCCTATGTTGCACCAATAAAGCATTATTCTTATTTTATAAAAAGGGAAAAAACACTTTTTGTCTTATGTGGGACACAAAAGTCAACTCTTATTTTCTTATTGGAAGATATTTGTGCACAAGGATCAAGCTTCTATTTTTCTCCACCGTTGATTAAGTCTTTTGCCTCTTAATCTCAATGGTCCATTTTCATCTCATTTCTTATAAAAGGAGAGCTCTCTCCTTCATTTTCATATCTTAGGTTTTTATGCTAATGTTATGCTGCAGGTTTTCTAGGTCATTTGGAGCTCTTTGAAGACATTCTTGCATTCAATTTTTGAAGACATTGTTGTTGCATTTCATTTAGCTTGTTTTCTTACATCATAGTTGCATAATCATGACATTTTTAGTGTAGATTTCTTTTATGCAATAGATTAATCTCACATAGCTTAATATGAAGATTTGTAACACTTGTATTTTCCTTTCATAGCATAGCTTGCATCTTTCATTCTCATATATTAGTTTGCATTGCATTGCATCCATATTGATTTCATTGGAGATATTGACATTGTTGCCCTTGTCTTTGATTTAGAATCTCTCATTGTGTGGTTGACTAGCAAGGTCATGAGTTTATAGCTCTAGCTGAGAGCAATTTTACAAATCTTGCAACTCCATGCATAAAGAGCTATGGATCGATTTCTGAGGGCTCATTGTTAAGTTTTCTTGCATGTAAGAATTCATAGAAGTGTGGTCACATTTTTACCATACATTTTTGGCACTCATCGTGGGGCAACTCACTTTTACATGCTGGTTTTTAATTTATTTTTATATTTTTGGGAGCTAACCCTTGTGCAGATTTGTTTGGAGATGGAAAACCAAAGATTTGAAAGATTTGATCATATCTCCCAAACGGCTTGGTGTTTTGGTCTGAAAATTTTTTTGTAGGTTGGTGACATATCAGAGAAGCTCCAAAAACAATTTCAAAATTTTTAGAGGTAATTTGTATTTTTTATGATTTTTTCTTTGTTTTTCATAAAAAATCAATTTTTGACGCAAATCATCATATTTTTGAAAATTTTTACATTTCTGAAAAGGTTTTGAAATTCTACAGGGGGTCCATTTATTGTGTTTTTAATTTAGAGGTCATATCATAGCTCATTTGGTCAATTTATAAAAACTAGTCTGTTTTGGTAAAATGGGTCTCTAAGGCACAAATGAAGAGATTTTTATGAAATTTTTACATTTTTGGAAAGCTATCTATTTTTTAGTAGGGGTCCTTTTTTTGTATTTCTATTTTTTTGGCCAAAATCATATCAAAAAAATCAGATCTTGTTGACTAGGTCAAATGCAAAAAAAATAAAATTTTGTGATGGGTATGCACTTATTTTTCATTGTTCAATGCATGATATGAGTTATCATTTGGATTATTTGCTAGCTATTATTGCTCCTAAAAATTGATTTTCAGATCTAACCCTAGGGTTTGCATAAGTTGGATATACATTGCATATCTTATTTGCTTTTTTTTTCTTGTTCATTTGAAGGTGCTCTTGCTTTCATGAAAAATGCTTAAAATAGAGCGTTGGACTTGAGGTACTTTGTTCCATCTCTACAATATTTGAATTTTGAGATTAAAATTGAACCTCTCATGTGTTTGGCTTGAGTGTTTACATGCCTTCATAGAACACATTTCAATTGATGCTCTTAATGGGAAATGAATAAACATAGATTTGCTTTCATACAAGTTTGTGTAAGTGAATGCTTGTGTTTAAACCTTAAGTAATTCTTGGTTCCAATATCAAATATCTCATTAAGTGATTGAAGGCATGGATTCATTCCTTGTTTACATAAGGATTTAAATGCACCACTTTGTGGACTCACTCTATGTTTGCTTGGAAAGTTAAATATTCCATTGATTTAACCCTTTGTCATTTGTGAGTAGTATTGATAAGCAACTTTAGATTACTTTTGATTGATCTTGTTAGTTAAATTGGGTGTTGGACTCGCTTATTTCTAATCACCCCTTATTACCCCCCTTTGGATGTAAGTTCAACATTCATACATAAGGGAGGGGTCTACTTGAAAAGAGCATTAAGTGTTCCACAAAGTTTCCCCCTTTTTATGCTTTCTTGATCTCATTAGTTTTCTAAAGTGTGGACTCACTTTGAGTTTGAGTGAGGAGTTAAATGTTCCACTTTTGGACTGACTTTGAGTTTGTGTGAGGAGTTAAATGTTCCACTTTTAGACTCACTTTGAGTTTGTGTGAGGAGTTAAATGTTTCACTTTTGGACTCATTTTGAGTTTGTGTGAGGAGTTAAATGTTCCACCTTGTGGACTCACTTCACATTCATTTGAAGAGTTAAATGTTTCACTTTTGGACTCACTTCACATTCACTTGAAGAGTTAAATGTTCCACTTTTGGACTCACTTCACATTCACTTGAAGAGTTAAATGTTCCACTTTTGGACTCACTTCACATTTACTTGAAGAGTTAAGTGTTCCACCTTTAGTGCTTTAAATACTTTTGATAGTGAATTACTTAATTTTATTTTTAGAAGGCCTGCTTGGGGACACACCACCTCAAGGGATGACCTTAACTCTTATGTTCCAACAAAGTATAAATAGCGGGTGGTGAATTGAAAGACACCTCTCTTGGGAATTGAGTTTGATATCACTCTTGGCTAAGCCTCAAAGAACTTTATACCTTTGAGAAGTGAAGGAAGAGATTTGGGTTACCATCTCCCCTCGGCTGTGTGATTTTGGATTCTTCTCATCTATGGATTTGGGCCTCACATACCTTGCGTATATCAAGGACTCCTTTTAGAAAG
Organism: Chamaecyparis obtusa; assembly: GCA_027943335.1. Taxonomy (NCBI): domain Eukaryota; kingdom Viridiplantae; phylum Streptophyta; class Pinopsida; order Cupressales; family Cupressaceae; genus Chamaecyparis; species Chamaecyparis obtusa. Next base: position 817,776 of record BSBK01002506.1, on the reverse strand, counting down.
TCACGTATATCCTTGTAGACAGCTTGTTAAGGTGTTGTTGTGTTCTATGTGCCTGCTAAAATATTTTCAAGAACATACACAAGTAGAACCTTTAAGTAGTAGAAATACTAAGTCACTATACTTGTTCATGCGCAAGGTTGCTTTGCCCCTTGCTCATTGTTTGAAGACAATTGCTTTCTTGAACTCCTTGATTATTGTCTTATGTGCTTGATAAAATGTTGAAAATCTGTTAATGTGTCTGATTAAACCACAAAACAACTAAATTCTTGAGTTGAAACACCCAACTTTTTTATAGCTTGCTCGATTTTCTATCTTATCATTAGAGACTTGTTTTGACTTTAAATCTCTGGTTTTTGTCCTCTAAGAATAGCATCAATTGGTTTACAAGGCCACTTTGGAAATAGTTGTCAGGTTAGAAGGTTATTCTTGGTGAGAAAACTTATCTCTAGAATTGTTAGCTACATTCTTGGAGAATTTTAGTGCTCTTATTGTCCAAATCACTTTCATTTAATCAATTCCAATTATATTTTGGCCTAGTCCAACCTCTTGATTCAAAAGTGCAAGGATATTCATCCTTTGATTTTAGCACCTCTTTGATAGTGTTGGTAAAGCCCTTTTATTTCTATCTTTTCATTTCATTTTGGACAATAGAGAACTTTGATTATCTTAGTTTGGTGTTGACACTTTGTGAGATCACCCTATCATTAAGAATCTCTTTCTTTCATGTCAATTACAAAAAGGTATCAAGTCAATCAAGGGAAGCGACCCCCTGTTATCTTTAGCCAGTTACCACTAGTTAAGACTCGTCAATAACATAAGGGAAAAGGACCCCTTTTTGATCAATCTCCTAGGAGTGAATCTGAGATTTGTTTTAATCCGAAAAGTAATCCTAGTGAAGTGAGTGCCTCTTTAGCACCCATTTCATCAAGTATGGACATGAGTTACACCTTCACTCGACAACAAAGAGAAGCAATGAACCAGACTCTTGATGACATATTTCAATAGCATAGGAGTAACATGATGTCTTCTGGGTCTACATATGGTAGTCCACCTGGATCACCCCCGATCAACACAAGGTATCTTGATGCTCACCAATGAACTGAGAGACATCACCAATAAACTCACTCAGATTCAGGGTCACAACACGAAGACCAAAGCAACGAGTCTAGTGACCACCACATCAATGCAGCCAATGCAATCAGATAGTCAAGGCAACCTTCTCCACTTAGAGATACCTCTTGATATGCAAATACAAGATTGAAGAGCATTGAAAGGGAGAAGCAAGCCTATCTAGATGAACAAGCTACTAAAAAGGAGAAATTTAGACAACTAGAGGAAGAGGAACGTGCATTATTGGACATAAGGAAAAGAGTCACTCAAGAAGAAGAAGATAGACTCTATGCACAACAACTCCAAAACTGATTCAATGAGAGGGGTACTAATAGTGGGACCCACTCACCCCTGTCTACTCCCTCACCAAGTCCTAGAAGAAGGTCAAGGATGCCCTCAAGATCCCCAAGTCCTACAGGTAGAAGGACTTCAAGATATGATCACCATAGGAGACAGTCACCTCCTAGACTTTCAAAGCAACCCTCCCAACGAGCACATCATGGCTCACAACATGGAGGAAGTTATGCCAACTTTGATCATATATATTTTATGACTATGCAACAAGAACCATCCTTTCAAGCATATGTAGAAAGGTATGTGGAACAAAACAAGGATTAGTTCTTAGAAAGTCCCATCAACAAAGGTGCTAAGGTCCCATATAATTTTGATGTGGACCGAAAGGTAAAGAAGCAAGATCCATCAACTAATGAGGTGATCAAACAACTTCAAAAGGATGAGGGCTCCTAAGAGCACATTTAATTTGGACTCCATATGTCCCAACCCAATTGACAAGAGTGTGGTGTTGGTTGAGTTTCCTAAGAAAGTTGAGTTTCCAACCTATGACAAATATGATGGCATTGGTGACCCTCATGACCATGTTAGACAGTTCTACATAATGAGCTTTTCTTTTCACCATGAAGACTTCTACTTGATGAGATTATTCCCAAGGAGTCTCAAGGGTCAAGCCATGGAGTGGTTTACTAACCTTACTCCTCCAGTTAAGACATTTAGAGAGCTTGTGGAAAGATTTGTTCAACATTTTGCTTACAACTTATCAAGGTCTGTCACCATGCTTGATTTGTGCAAACTCAAGCAGAATTAAGGAGAATCCTTTGTTATCTTTCTACAAAGATGGAGACATTTGTGCTCGAAATATCCAAGGACAATTCCTGAGGAGGAAAGAATAGACATCATTGTGAGCAACTTGGTACTGGAATTAAGGTATGAAGTAAGGAAGACCCCATTTAATTCTTTTGATACCATGGTAGAGGTGGCATGTCGCATAGAGGATGTCCTAAAAGAACAAGGAATTTTGGCCAAAACAACTAATAACAACAATGGCCAAAACAACAATAATAATGGTAATAAAGATAAAAAGAACTCCTATTGGAATAAGAATAAGAAAGTGGTCAATGATGGAGTTGTTGACTCATCACAACCTAAGAATGAAGGAGTTCTTAATCTCTCTAATGCAGTCCAAGCCATGAAGTTGCAAACATCTTCAGCACAACAAGAAAATAAACCCAAGTATCAAGGGAGACCTAAAACAAAAAAGAGACAATTTACCAAACTTGGGGACTCCTATGAAGACATTTTAAAGATGTTAATTGCTCATAATTTGGCACAACCTCAGGATCCTACAAAGTTCCGCATACCAGATCCTAAACCTCATTGGTGGGATGAGAAGGCTTTCTGTGTCTTTCACAATGGAATTGGACATGATATAGAAAATTGTTTTAAACTTAAGCATCTTGTCCAAGATCTTATTGAAAGCAGAAGATTACAAGTTGATGGTTTAACCACTAATGCGGATCACAAAGCCTTTAAAAAACCCTTGCCCAAATATGAGAAAGGAGAGAATTCTAACAACAAGAACAGCAAGGCTGCTATCAACTACACCTACACAAATGCTGAAAATGTTATTAATATGCTTGAAGTTGTTGATGATAATGTCAACATGATGAGAGGGAAAGACCCTTATGGATATGATGTGGATTCAAATCCTATGCTTGATGAAGGACCCGTTGTGGTCCTAAGAGGTCCTCACTCATGAAGGATGTCTGAACCCCTCAATGCAGTCAATAGGAGTCAGTCTCAAGCTCCCATTGTTATTAGAGGTCCTAACTCTAGTAAGTCTAAGCAGCCAGTGTCAAAATGTGTTCTTCCTAAATTTTTTGTTGGTCCTGAGTTGAATTATAATCTTGTTGACCAATTACAATGTACACCAGTGTAGATTTCAATATTTGAGCATTTGGAATTGTCCTCTAAGCATAAGTGTGTCCTTGAGGATGTCTTGCAAGTGGCTAATGTCCCTAATGATATAGATGTAGATCAATTCCAGAATATGGTCAACCACTTGGCTAGCCCTCACTACCTTACATTCTCAAAAGAAGATGACAAGTCATTAAGCCACCCACACAATTTGGCCCTTCATATAGAGGTTATGATCCACAAGACCCGTGTCAGGCACGTGTTGATAGATGGGGGTGTTGGGCTTAATATTTGTTATTTGAGCTTATTGAAGGCCTTGGGTTATTCAGAAGAAGTCATTGACACAAGGAAGAAGATAACTATCAAGGCTTATGATGAAGCAGAACGTAGTTCTAAAGGATTGGTTGTTCTTCCTATCTGAATTGGTCCTATAGAGAAAGATATTTTGTTTCAGATTGTTGATGCCGGTCCTTTGGCTTACAATATTTTGTTGGGTAGACCTTGGATACATGAGATGCAAGCAGTCCCATCTACTTATCATCAGTGTGTGAAGTTCCCTTACAATGGTGTAGAAGTTTGCATACCCGAGGATAGCACATTGTCAGTCAACACAATTTCAGCAGGGTCTCACATTCCTTTGAATAGGGAGGCTGACACTTTTAATACTACATTTGAACAATGCAAAGACAAATTCAAAGCCATGGATCTTGGCATGGGGGATTACAAAATTGATTCATTCACAAAATTGCCAATTTCCCCTAGGTCATATGGCAAACCTTCTCAAGATATGAAACCCTCATCTTCAGCCATGACATTGTTCGACAAGTTTGTAGAATCCTCAGTTCTGATTCAGGAGGAAAAAGAAAAGGTTGTCGTTAGGGATTGGATTTACCGAGAGGATAAATACTGACATAATGAGGATTTTGCACCTTCTCCTCGAGCTTATGGGAGAGGTTATACATTAGTCAAGAATATGGGTTATCCAGGACATGGTCCCCTTAGTCATTGGTTGGATGCCAAAGCTAAACCTCTTAACCATGCCCTTTTTGGACGAAGGAATAAGTCAACCGTTGGCTTAGGTTTTGCAAATAAGAAATAGAAAAGTGTCCTGGTCCTAGCTGCGACAGATAGTGACAATGACTCAGACTACACACCTAATCTCTCTAATCAGCAAGACATGTCTGATGATTGGGTGCCTTCAACAAATCTCCTTTGGGGAGATTCAAAAGATTTGACAATTGACAGTCCTACTATCCCAACTGCGATGAATAGTGACTATATGAATGCTAGATTGACAATGGAAAGTGTTGCTATCCTAGCTGCGACAGATAGTAATAATGCTAGTGCTAGAGAAAGGGAAACCTTTCCTAACCTTGAGCCTTCTACATCACGAGGCCCAAATAATGATTCAGAGACAAACTCACATGAGTTCAAATGAGACTCACTTTCAGATGCAACAGTTGATTTGGACATGGATGTTGTCCATACTTATAGTACTCAACCCAATGTGACCAATGAGCCTAGTGTAGGACTAGAGGATTGGACTCCTCGAATTGCCTTAGTGGACGACGCTTTGTTTGGTAGGACAAATCCTGATTCGAGTATCTTAGAAGGAGACTTGATGAATCCCAATTGTATGGTCACCAGAGATAACACCTTCCACATACACAATGTTGAACCAGTCATTGACCTACCCCTTGTTCATTTCCACCTAATTGATTGGTCTCAACGTCACCAAGAGCCTCAGCTCTTAAACTTTCAGAATGACTATGAAATTGCCTGTTATCTAAATGCTCTTGAACCCATAGTCTCTTCCACCAATGAACCAACAACAAGTATGACAGAGCCTGATATTAAGTACCTCAGTCTAAAAATAAAAGAAAAAGAAAAAAAGAAAGATGGTTCTGATGGCAAAAACCACTTTGTGGCGGTGTCAGAACCCAAAATAGTAAAAATAAATGATGTATCTGAGGGTGAAAACCTCTTTGAGGCGCCTAAGGATGGGGTACTTAATAACTTGCCAAGTTACTTCCAAGATAGGTCATCAGTTCTCATTGAGCCCACACAACCAGTGAATTTGAATACAGAAGAGGCTCCCCAAATAGTGCACCTAGTTCAGTCTCTATCAGTTGAAGAAAAAGAGGCATATACAAAGTTTTTGCAAAAGAAGAAAATCAACTTTGCTTGGACATATTCTGATATGCCAAGGCTTGACACTGATCTTATTATGCATCATCTATCTATAGCTCCAGGAATAAAACCAATCAAATAAAGGTTGAGGAAAATGCACCCTCACATAGCTCTTCTTGTTAAAGCTGAATTAGAAAAGCTCTTACGTGCAGGATTCATTCGAGCTATTGAATATGCTGAGTGGATCTCCAATATTGTTCCAGTTTCAAAACATGATGGGTCCATTCGCATTTGCACAGACTTTAGAGACCTCAACAAAGCATGCTCAAAGGATGACTTTCCACTCCCAAACATAAACATGATAGTGGATATGACGGCGGGTTATGAGATATATTCCTTAATGGATGGGTTTTCTGGATATAACCAGATAAAAATAGCTCCCGAAGATCAAGAGAAAACAACTTTCACATGTACATGGGGAACCTATTGTTGGAACATCATGCCATTTGGCCTAAAGAATGCAGGAGCAACATACCAATGAGCTATGACCACTATTTTTCATGATATGATGCATAAGAACATGGAAGATTATGTGGATGATACCTTGGCTAAATCTAGGAAACATGATACACACCTCGACGATTTGGAAGTGATTCTAGATCGCATGGAACAATTTCAACTTAGATTGAATTCGAAAAAGTGTACATTTGGAGTTACCTCAGGTAAACTTCTAGGATTCATAATTTCAGCAAAAGGAATAGAGGTTGATCCTAAAAAGGTCCAAGCTATCTTAGATATGCCACCTCCAAAGAACATAATTCAAATGAGAAGTCTTCAAGGATGACTCCAATCTATACGGAGGTTTATTTCACAACTTGCAGATAGAGCACAACCTTTCAATAAAACATTGCATAAGGGAGTCACATGTGTGTGGAATGAGGATTGCCAAAAGAGCCTTGATCAAATAAAATAGTATTTGGCTAATCCTCCAATTTTGATGCCTCCTATTCCAGGGAAACCATTGATTTTGTACATTTCAGCAACAGAGTCTTCCTTGGGGGCATTGTTGGCTCAATTAGATGACACTGGGAAAGAAAGGGCCATATACTACATCAGTCATACTCTAGTATCTTATGAGATCAATTATAATAACATTGAGAAGTCTTGTCTTGCAGTAGTGTTTGCTTCCCAAAAGTTGCGACACTATATGCTTGCTCATACTATACATTTGGTTGCAAAAATTGATCCTCTTAAGTACTTGCTTAGTAAGGCTGCCCTCACGGGTAGACTTGCTAAGTGGATGATGGTTTTATCTGAGTTTGATATAGAGTACATTGAGAGAAAGGCCATAAAAGGGAAAGCTATTGCTGATCAGTTAGCTGATTTTCTAGTTAAGGATAGTGTGCCTATTCAGGTAGAGTTCCCAGATGAACACATTTTATACATGACCACTCGCACTTGGAAGATGTTCTTTGATGGTTCCAACATGCAAAATAGATCAGGTGCGGGATTATTGTTTGTTTCTCCTCATGGGTATAATATACCAAAATCCTACAAACTTTTATTCCCATGTACAAACAATATTGCAGAATATGAAGCATTAACCAATGGATTGAAACTAGCTATAGAATGGAACATAATAGAGTTGCATGTCTTTGGGGATTCACAATTAATTATCAACCAAGTCAATAAGGAGTATCAAACCAAAGATGATAAATTGATACCTTACAAAAAGATGGTTGATTCATTGAGATGTTACTTTTCCTTTGTGACATTTCAACAGATCCCTAGAGCAGAAAACAAAGCTGCAGATGCTATGGCTACATTAGCTTCACTCCTACAGTTGGAACAACATGAATCCAGATTTGAATTCCTAGTGGAAGAGCTACACCACCCCATATTTGACTCATTTGAAAGCAATGTCATTTGTACCCTTGTCACACATGAGTCTTCCTGCTATGGTGCTATCTATTCATATCTACACGATGGCATCATCCCTGACACTTTCAACCGTTTTGAACATCGAAACCTCATTCGTAATGCCTCTTGCCACACCCTTATCTCTGATGATTTATATAGGAGGGGTTTAGATGAGACACTTCTTAGGTGCTTGGAAAAGGAGGAATCCGACCAAGCGTTAGTTGACATTCACGAGGGCATTTATGGTGGACACTCTAATGGTCTTGCCATGGCTCGAAGGTTGCTTAGAGCGGGGAATTACTGGCCTACAATGCAAACTGATGCAGTAGCTTTCTCTAAATCTTGTGAGAAATGTCAAAAATATGGAAACCTGATTCACGCTCCAGGGAGGGAGCTAATTCCTTCTATTTCTCATTGGCCATTTCAACACTGGGCCTTTGACCTTGTTGGGCAAATTCACCCCAACTCATCAGGTGGACATAAGTTTATCATCACAGCTACTGATTATTTCATGAAATGGGTAGAGGCAGTCCCTTTTTCTATTGCCTCAGGCAAAATAGTTTCCCTATTTGTTTTGAATCATATTATTTGCCGATTTGGAGTGCCTTCTGAGATTATTACTGATAATGGAGGTCAATTCAAGAACAAGGACCTAAAGCATTTATGCAAGAAGTTTAAAATTAAGCAACATTGGTCCTCCATCTATTTTCCATAGGGAAACAGATAGGTAGAAGCCTCTAATAAAACCATTCTTAAAATCCTTCATAGAACAGTACACAAGAATGGTAGGGATTGGCACTTACAAATCAATTCGGCACTATGGGCCTATAGAACTAGCATTCGTACACCTACAGGAGCTACTCCTTTTGCTCTTACCTATGGGGCTGAAGCAGTGTTGCCTTTAGAAGTAGAGATACCTTCACTTAGAATCTCTCTCAAAGGTTTGATTACAGATGAGGATTACCACGCCATGGGGTTACAAGAACTAGAACTTCTAGATGAGAAGCATAAGGTTTCCTTTGATCACATGAGAGTATATCAGAAGCGTATGTCCAAGGCATTCAACAAGAAGGTTTGCCCTAGGGAATTTCAGATAGGTGATCTTGTTTTGAGAGAGAACCCTAAGAATCAACAGAACAAAAAACAAAAGGGCAAGTTCGAACCTAATTGGCTTGGACCATACATTATTACAGCAGCTTTTGGTACAGGTGCATATTTACTGTCGAATGAAGATGGAGAACAGCTCCCTGAGCCCATCAACATTTTGCACCTAAAGAAGTTCTATCATTGATGCTCATTTTTGTCTGAGGGCATCCTTTGTACATATTTTATTGATCCTGAAAAAATACCAAAAAAATTCATATATGATGCTGAAAAAATCCTAAAAATCATATACAGTCCTGAAAAAAATACAAAAAAATTGAAAAAATTGAAAAAATACAAAAAAAATATAGAAAAAGTGCTCCGGTGAAAACCTGGAAATAGGCGCCTTGGTAGCAAAAATACAAAAAAAGAAAAAAAAAAATTTAAAAAAAAAATCTCCAAGTGGTGAAAACCTGGAAACAGGCGCTACTTGAGGCCTTTGCACCCTTGTCTTTTAGCATGCGCTCTTGACACTTAACCTTTCTTCATCATGACTTGACCTTGTTGCCTTGGTCTAGAATTGGTCTTTATTTTTGTCTAGGGGGCATACCTGTTAGCACAGGTCCTTTAGGTGCGTTTGTCTCTTGGGGCATTTCACAAACCGGTGTTTTTTAACACCACCTCAAATAGTGTTTCTCAACACTACCCTTGCGTCGAGTGTTTCTTAACACTTATCAAATGTCTCACCCAATAGTCTAGTATGATGTGACATTGCTCATTTGCAAATGTGATACTCAAAGTTTGACTCTATGACCAACACACACACACTTAAACAATCAACTTGTTGAGATATGTTGACTTTATTTTTCTTTGTGTGTTGTCTATGAGGATTTATTTAATGAGTGGTCTCTCCCTGAGAAGTTTTCGATGATGCATAGCTAGAAGACTGAGGGTATGAGAACATGTTTTATTTCTTTATCTACTTGTGGGTATATTTTGTTGGTCCTAACTATCATGAGCATTTATGTTGGTCTTACTTGACACTAGGGATTGACAAGGTATTATCCTTGACTGTTTTGCGAGTGCATGCTTCTAGTTATCCTGACTTTCATGTGTCTTGATACAAGCATAATCTCGTCACATCAAACTTAGGTAATCTCACTGCATTAGTTATCTTGACCTCCATGTCTTTGATGCCTAGGTGGGATTTCCACATTTCTATCTGATAAAGATCATATTCATATCCACATAGTTATGCTAGTGTGCATTGTATGATCTTACGACACTACCAATAACGCTCGATGATGATAATTAGATGTCTATAGGTGTTGTGACCTTGCAAGTCAACCACTTTCATAGTAGCTTGCATTCTTAGGTTCATCATAGTTTAGTTTTTGCATCTTGCATATGGAGAGAGCTCTCCTTTTTATCATCTACGGACTAGTTGGTCAACTATGCTCATTTTCTGATTCTTCTTGATCACATCTTTCATTTCTGGTCTTTCATATCACATCATTTTCTATCCATTTTCGGACTTGAAATTGAAATCCGAGTCGCGTTTCTAAGTTTTCTCATTCTTCTATGCAGTTGACTGACCTTTTGAGGCATAATTCTTCGATCTTTGATGGAATTTATTCCTTTCCATGTCTTCCAAACTTCGTCTTTCATTCACCCCTTTCGCTTCATTTCTCTAAGGTTTGACTTAATTTTTATTCTGTATCTTTCCCAGTCAACCCTAGTCAACCTGGGGCATATCTTCACTATTTTATGGTTATCCTATCATGCTCCATCATTCGATTATGATTTATTATGACTTGATCAGGTTTATCAATTTGTTGTTCTCCCCTATCTGATTTCGATTTCGATTCTGAGGGGGCAGTACCTATCAGCCTTAATCTTTGACTCAACTTTATCATTCAGCTCAGCTTGAGATTCTTATTTTTAGACTTGATTATCACCTAGCAGCGACGGTGGTGATTTTGTCTTTCAATTTTTATCTCCTATTTTTCAGACTTGATTATTGCCTTGCAGCGACAGTGATAGTTTTTTCTAAGGCTTGATTTGCACCTAGCAGCGACGGTGTTGGTCTTGTCTTTCAGTTGTTGTTTATGCTTGGCCCGATGTGTTCCCATCTGTCGAGCACACATCTGGGTTGTTTTGTGATCTCAAATCAATCTCACATTTCAATTCTTCTTTGACTGCATGTGTTCCCAAAATGATCACACATTAGTCAAAGAGGGGCAAATGTATGCACCCTAAAATGGTCGCCTAGACTTTGGGCCCCCATTTAGCGATTTGTCAAATCCTTGAATCAATATTTTCAAATATCAACAATATTAATTATATCAATTTCCTTGATCAAATCATAATCAATTCAATATTTCCTAAGGTTTCAGCCTTATTTAATTTAAAAGAGAAAAAAAATAAAAATCTTATTTAATTAAGAGAATATGCTCCCTTTTAATTAATTAAAAATCTCTTTTAATTAAATAATAAAATCACTTTATCCTAAGTCTTTATTTAATTAAAAAGAATTTCCTCCTCTTTTATTTAAATAAAAAATCCCCACTTTTCTTCTTATCCTATGTTGCACAAATAAAACATTATTCTTATTTTATAAAAAGGGAAAAAACACTTTTTGTCTTATGTGGGACACAAAAGTCAACTTCTATTTTCCTATTGGAGGATATTTGTGCACAAGGATCAAGCTTCTATTTTTCTCCACCGTTGATTAAGTCTTTTGCCTCTTAATCTCAATGGTCCATTTTCATCTCATTTCTTATAAAAGGAGAGCTCTCTCCTTCATTTTCATATCTTAGGTTTTTATGCTAATGTTATGTTGCAGGTTTTCTAGGTCATTTGGAGCTCTTTGAAGACATTCTTGCATTCAAGTTTTGAAGACATTGTTGTTGCATTTCATTTAGCTTGTTTTCTTACATCATAGTTGCATAATCATGACATTTTTAGTATAGATTTTCTTTATGCAATAGATTAATCTCACATAGCTTAATAGGAGGATTTGTAACACTTGTATTTTCCTTTCATAGCATAGCTTGCATCTTTCATTCTCATAGATTAGTTTGCATTGCATTGCATCCATATTGATTTCATTGGAGATATTGGCATTGTTGCCCTTGTCTTTGATTTGGAATCTCTCATTGTGTGGTTGACTAGCAAAGTCATGAGTTTATAGCTCTAGCTGAGAGCAATTTTACAAATCTTGCAACTCTATGCATAGAGAGCTATGGATCGATTTGTGAGGGCTCATTATTGAGTTTTCTTGCATGTAAGGATTCATAGAAGTGTGGTCACATTTTCACCATACAAAACCGACTACTGAAGATGAACCAAAACCTATGGAGCTGAAAAAGAAGAGAGGTAGGGTTATCTTTAAGGGCACTTGTTATAATTATGGTGAAGAAGGGCATAGATCTTTTGAGTGCACATAGAATAAGTTTGGTGATCGAAGGAATGCTATGGTGAGTGAGAACATTCAGAATGAACCTGAATCTAAGAACTTGCTGGTCCAGAAAACATTGCTTGGTACAAAGGTAGAACCTTGTCAGAGGAGTAATTTATTCAGAACTCGATGCAATTCAGGAGGTAAAATCTGTAATGTAATTATGGATAGTGGTAGTACTGACAACCTTGTAGCTAAAGAGATGGTTCAGAAACTTGGTTTGAAGAGAATGAGACATCCTTATCCTTGTAGGATTTCCTGGTTGCAAGATGTTCATGCTTTGGAAGTAAGGGAGCAATGTCTTATTCATTTTAAGATTGGCCAGTATAAGGATCAAGTGTTATGTGATATTTTAAACATGAATAGTTGTCACATATTGCTCAGTAGACCTTGGTAGTATGATTGCAGGGTTGTGCATGATTGTGTCAAAAATGTGTTTATTGTTGAGAATAATGACAAGAAGTTTTCCTTGATGCCTTTGATGGATACAACACTCTGTAGGAGGAACCTGAGTTTTGGAAGCCGAGTTGAGTTGTCAAATTCTGAGAGGATTGATCAATGTAGAGAACAGACCTGTGTTTTGTTGAGGAAAGACTTGAAAAGACAGAGGAAGCAGAAGTGGAAGAGTATGCAACGTGGAGACTTGAAGGACTTCTATGTGAAGAACCAGTTTGGGGTTTACATGCTGAATCTCAAAAGATGTTCTTCCAGCATTTGAGAACATCTTTTTGAACCAGGGGTGTCTGATGCAGGGGCATTCAAGGGTAGTTGGAAAATCTACATGGTGGTGTGTTAAAGTGATTCTGTGTTACTCAGTTGCAGCTTTGACCAAGGAGCTCGGTCATTAAAGAGCTAGGTTGTTGAAAGGAACACGATAAAACCCCTGGCCCTCGGTGGAACATGTACTCGACGATGTTTGTGGTGCTTGGTCGACATGCTTTCTTGGTGATGCCTAGCATGCTCGGTTATTTTATTCGCCCTCGGTAGTCAAGCTTACCGACTAGAATTCTTGAGGGTTTTCTTGGCTGACGTGGTGTATTTAATGTCGGTAGCTTGCATTGCATTCTCCTATGCGGATCGAGAGGCCGACATGCAGAATTAATTATTTGTAAGCTATTTGAGAGCCAATTGTTGTTACATTTAATATTTGTTTGTAGTAGAAGACAACTTGGCTTAGGAGTTATTTGTTTCTTCCAGACGACTTGTGGCTGAATTTTAGTATTTAAGGAGTGTTTGGGTAGTTGTTTTAAAAAAAAGGCAATGATTAGTCAGTCACGGGAAGTAGACTGAGAAGGATAATAATTGGATCCTACGAGATCTTGCAGATCAGATTGTTTGTCTGATATTTGTAATAGCAGAGCTAGTTGTTTGCATGCTTGGAGATAGGGAGATTGCTTGGTGGCTTGTGATCTCAAGTTTAGATCTGTCTTAGTGTTTTCACCAGTTGTTGATATGTTGCAAAGTTGGACTAGCTAGAGGATTGCAAAATTACTATTACAATTGTTTGTATTTGGCCCTAACTCGGAAGGCCTTACAGTCGGGCATGTTGAATGAAAATTCTATTTGAAGCATTATGTGGTTTTATTCCACTATGGTTGTTGTTGTTATTGCTGGTGCCGACTGGGACAATCCATTTTTGGATTCTCTCTGTTACACTGCGTCACAAGACATTTATCACCTTAGACCAAGAATATTGACTTATCACATAGTAGCAAAGAAACCAAAATAGAAAGCACCAAAATACTTAAAACAAATCAAAACCTGACAAAAGGATATAGATCAGCTATGATTCGACATTATGGATAAATATATCTACAATCTAACACTCTCATGTATAAATTCAACATAATAATATTTTGAAGGATAGGTATGAGCATGACAAGAGTAAGAGAGCATGTAAATTTGTATACTTTGATATGGTAGCCTTTTTATCATACATAATTTTAACGTATACATGAGCTCCCTAATTGTCTAGACTCTAATGCACACTCTCTCTTTGTAGTTAACTTCAACTTCCACATACCTAGATAGGAAATCTGCTCTGCCCAATAACTTTGAATTCCATAATAAGTTTATTGCCACTTTATTCCAAAACATCTCAAGTTTGGATCAAGTCTATTCACACCATCATGGTACTAGTTCACTGAACATTTCATAGAATGCCAAAAATCCAGCATCTCAATTTCATTTGATCATCCAACACTTTCAGTTGAATATTTTAGAGAATGTATATTACAATCCTCTATTCCATTAAATACAAATTAAAAATTTAAAGTTATACATAAGTATAAATCTCTTATTACAAAGTGTTAGGATCATTGCCAGAGAGTTCACTGCTCAAGACTTGCAATAAGTTTCACTACCTATGAAGCAAGATACAAAAGATGACTTGCAATCTGAAGATCACTTCTCCATAGCAAGAAGCACAATACAATCTGATTAATGGACAAATTGAACTGATAAAAAATAGCATCTGATATGTCGGATAACAATTTACAATGAATACTCATTCAAATTTGTCTTCATCTTTGAACTATCCAATGCCCGAACTACAAAATCATTGTTTCAACACTTTGTTCTTCACATCTTTCTCCCACACAATATCATACATAATATATACCACACCCACACACCAAATGTTCACAAATATTCTTCATATATACCATCCAGATCACACAATAAGTTGGCCCAATAGAAGGCATAACATGTGGGCACAAGGTCAGCCAAAAAATCCTTAAACAAAAATTATAAGCAGAAGGAAAAGAAGATATGTGGAGATCCACACTGATTCGACACACCTTCCGAAAATATTCAAGAAACTGCTTCAAACACTGCACATTACCACATGTAAAAATAGCTCTAGACACAAAATAGGTCATTAGTCCATTAATGGAGAATCAATATAGTTAAACTGATCAATTTTACAAATTTCCAAAGTAAATAAGACTAGGAAAGTAATCCACACCACAAAAGACATCTCAGACAACATTAGAACAATAGCAACACACCAACTAACACTTTTTGAACCAAAATGAGCACCACTATACAAGTAGGAAATCCATGTTGAATGTCCTCAAAAACATTTGTATATAGATTCCATACATCCACACATCACTATCAATCCAAAATTGCATATAGATCGAAAGCATGAAACTATGCCACATAAGCATAAAACTGAACAAGGAACTCAATGACATCATCACAGGACTAAATATAAAAAGGGACTCTCCATCACTACTATATGGTATCTCGAACACAACTAGTATTCTATATCATTAGATGAACATCTTTCGTACCAAGGGAAATACAAGTGTATAACACATATGACAAATTTTGAATCATATCCACAAAAGGAACTTCCACCATGATTCTTGTTATCCATACCAAACTAATTAGTCTGAATACATCCAAACCATCAATGACAACATAACCAAACCAACAAACAAAGTATCAACAAATTTGTCACCATTGCTTCATTCTTCCAACTACTCATCAATAGTTCATCCTTCCAATGAGTGTGACATCAATGACAACATGTTGTTACCTTACCGGTTACTAAGAGTGGGGGGGGGGGGGGGGGGGGAGGGAGGGGGGTGGGGAGTGGGGGGTGAATCAGAAAATACTAATTCTCCACATTTAAGAAACTTGTAAACAGATTCTTGAATGCAAAGCAAACAATTAATAATCATACACAAGCATAAACTGAATCACACAAATCTGCACAAATATTTGTATGTGGAAACTCTCGGTGAGAGAGAAAAAAAACCACGGTGAGACAGAGCTCACAACTTCACTAGTTTTAAATGAAGGTGCCCTGTTAGGAGCATACAAAGCACTGGTTAAGGTGCTACCCAGTTAAGGGATTTTTACAAAAGATCATTTTGGATCTAAGCCCTGTTAGGAGTTGCTTGGTTATAGGACTTTAAACATCAACAAGATGTCACCCTGTTAAGGGATTTTTATTACAATGAACCGATTAGGTTCACCCTTCTAGAGGGATTTGTATATCATGTAATACCTTTCAAAAGAAGTGATCTATGATGACACTAATTGTCTGATTAGATCATACCTGTAGATTTCTTCCCCTGTTTGCGTGGCTATTGATCTTCGTTCCTTCCTTCACCTTTGTGCATGTTGCACTTTTCAGAGGATATCTCTCTTCTGCCCTCTGTGATTTCTCCCTCTTGACAACAACACTTTACTTTGTGTCCTATATCTTATATTTATACAAGAGTGATCCTCTTGACTCATAGAACCGCCGGAGAATAAACTTGACCATAAATTATGCAATGCAAGAAAGCTATGCATTGTGATCTAGAGTTTATCTTGAGATCATCCATAGAACTTAAAGCTAACTTCATGTTTGAAAAGTTAACTTCGTATCAGAGTAATGGATGTCTCGCATAATCAGGCTCTTTAACTTAAACTGTAACTCAAAGACTGGATTGGATTTTTCTATCAGTTAGGTCGGTACCGGTTTGTCATCTATCAGTTAGATCGGTACAAGTTTGTCATTTAGATGTTGATCAAGACCGATACTGAGTACTTACTTCAGTCTACCGGTGTATCTAACTACTTGGTTGACCGATGCATATACTATGTTCTTTATCTACTGGTGTTATTTAGGTAATGCGAGCGATCGGTGATTTTTGACTGGTGTGAATGGTTTTGATGAGATACACTAATGACAACTTATATTGTTAACACAACAAATATCTATATTTACAACAATTGATATTCCTTATAAAGACCTTTTGGAAGTCTCTAGGTCTCTCTCCAAGTTTGTCCTTTTTTATTAATTTATTCCTTAAGTTTTTCACTCCATATGAGGGAAATATATTTTATTTTTATTTTATTTTCTTTCCCCATTTTATTTCTTATAAAGTCACTTTGTTGTTATATTTTACTTTTTAATTAAAAAGTAATATTTTCACTTCTATAAATAAAGTGACTTTCTTTTCTTAAATAACTTTCTAAAAATAGAAAGTTTCCTTCTTCGTTCACAAATGGCTTCAATGTTCCACATTTCTTACCTCCAATTGGCTCAATGTTCTTAAGTCCAAATTTGGGGACATTTGAGCCCTCCCACCCCAATATTGCTTGTCCTCAAGCAATTGCATGTATCGAATTTGTATTAAGTTCAAATGTTGCAACCAATACCTAGATCCCAAATTAATCTAGGACCTTGGAATGTCTTCTCATGTGTTATGCTATGCTGCATAAGGTTTGTGAAAGGATAGATTATGCAACCTTCTCTCTGAAAATTATACAATCTTCTACATTTAGTTGGCTAATTTTCCAAAGTTATGCTAATCTCTATCAAGCTTATGCTTCTCTACTCTAATATGAACATCACTATTCCAAGAGTTGTGAAGAAACTCATCATGATCTCGCTGAAGTAATGCACCAAACATAACAATGTCAGGATCCTAATCATCACACTTTCACACCAACAAAAAGTGGAGGGATATATGTCTCTTACCTTGCCACCAACACCAAATGTACATCTAAATCTAAATGAACTCCTATTGATGTGAAGAATGATCATCCTAAGTGCATAATCAATCATGTCAATACACCATATGTTACTATTATAAATCAAAACAGCATCTACCCAACTGAGAACCTCACTCTAGATGAAACAAGTACCTCCAAAGTCAAAAGATGATCGGAGCTCATCAATATGCCAACCTCCAATAAAGAAAAGATGATACAAACCTCTCCAACTCCTCCAATTAGCTTTTGTCCCCAAAAGACAAACTGAAATTTATGTGGTTAGTAATACTAAATAGTTGTCTAACACTAATTTTTGGACTACAACCCAATGAATTAAGGTTGAAATGCTTCTCTGTCTATGCAATTCACCATGCCACGTACCATAGCTCAGATGAAACTTGTCCACTCCAAGTAAATGCCACTCAGCATGACGAACATTGATTGTGCATACCTCATACCCTGAAAATTGAACAAGAGAAGTGTATCAATGGCCTCTCTAAGAGTGTCCACATGCTTAAACAAAGTTGAATCAGCAATGCCGCCATCCATGGTACACTCCTTCATAGGATGGTCCAAAAGATGTAAGATCTACCATGTGCGCCTCTAGAAGAGATAACTCCTCTATCTCTACATGAATGACCAAAGGCCCAGCCGAATCCAAATTACTTACGTCTCCCTCATGTGTAGGTACAACACTAGTGGCTTTCCACCAAGTGTCTGCTCGACTATCCCATCTTCATCTATGATTTGAGCCTTCAATGGGTTCTCTAAAAGAGGAAACTCATGAGCCTTATGATGCAAATTGGATACCCCAACAGAATATTCTGAATCATATCTCTTTATTTGTGCACTCATAACTACATCTTCTTCTTGCTTCCCCATCTCAATTGGCCAATCCCTTATATGCTCCATCTCCATGTCTTCTTCCTTTGGAAGAAATAGTGAACGAAGATGAACTTCTCTTCATTGTCTTGCTTGATCTATATGATTGTAGCATTCCTTGATTCCTCCATAGTAAGATGTACAAAATTGGATCCTTTGTGGCTTGAATCCACAACACATTACTCATGTTTAACACACAAAACTTGAATGTTGACATTAGGAAACTCCATAACATTATCATCTTCATCTCTACAAGCTACCAACTTATGCTTCTACAAAGGTATAAGGAACTGCTATTACAAATCAGAAAATCAAGACTTGTCCTATACCTTTGTGTAGTGTACTCAACATCCTCAAGTACCTCTTCCTTTCTTGATGCATGTTCTCCATCAAGTGTTGATCCAATATGTGTCTCCCAATGTAATTCACATGCCTCAAGGTTAGATTGGTTCTTCAAATCACAGCTCTTGATGACATCTTCAACATCTAATTTCTATTTTCAAAATAGGGCTGCAGCAGGCTCCTTGAATCCTCCTTGATGGGTTAAGTCTTCCTTCAAATCAGTAATAATGGTTTTTTTTTTTTCCCATCCTTCCAATATACCCAAGTCATTTTTCTCATCACATTCCTTGCCACTATGATGTAGAGATAGTGAGGTAATGATATGCTCAAGAAATGGATCATTAGTAGAATTCATACCATCATGTGGCTGATCAACGATTGTTGTTTTACCACACTCCAAATCAGTGCACTTATCAAACTCATCATAGAGGTTTTTGGATACTTCACTTACAGTTGTGAATGAGTCACAATGATCTTAGATTGTCTGGATAGGGAGTCTTCATACCGAGCAATCCTCCATTGTTGCTGACTAAGAATTCTTATTGCATTTCCTAAGCTAGGCATATTTTCCATCATTGGTGAGGCAAGAAAGAAAGTAGGCAACAATCTTCCATCCTTCATTCTAGCAATTGTTGTAACCTGTAGCTGAAGTAAACTGTTTTATATCCTCACACTATAAAACCCCTTCACATTCTGTCCCAAAACTCAGTAGGATTGGTTTTGACATTTTGTCAAGCACTTGGCATGCAAAGTGTTGAAATTCTGATTTTTTTTCTGACTTATTCTCTGGTGTGGAATGTCGTAAAACTCAATCAGTTGATATTTGCATAAAAAAGTAAATATAATGACAGCAAATAATATATAACACAAAGTAATGAAGGAACACACAATAAACTTCCTATTTCTCCTCAAATGTCAATGAAGGTACAATAATATCAGATCTGATATAAGTCTGATATAATTACAACAACAAGATATTTCCTTCAATAATGTAATTAATATTGATTCCAAATGAAATACAAACATTACCTGAATCATACGAATGATGTAGTAACACAATAGGATGCCATATGATCAATTTGTCAAGGAAGAAGGTGGTCTTCAACTGGAAGAGGTACAACAATAGGTGAAAATTCCAAATAAGCAATGAACACTTGGAAAGAAACTAGAAATCTCTCACATAAATCTGCAATATCAATGATGCCTTCAAACCCTATGTGCGCTTGGACTGAAATGATGATTTCCTCTACAATCTTCACAAATACCAATCACCCATAAGAAGAACTAACTTAAAAAAATTATTTGGTGGCTGATATAACCTTAGGCCTTCACCAAATGCTTCCAAAAATTCCCCAAACCAGTCGCCTCTATGCAAAAAATTATTATAAAATGTTTTGATCACAAAATTATCAAAATGTCACAACATAAAGGTTTAAAAACCTAGCACCTAGCTAAGACAGCTTAAAACAGAAACAAAAGCCTCATCCAATCTATCAAAATGATTTCCCTAATGCTATCATGAAACCCTCTTGGTTGAATCTTCAATATCTCACAAAATCTCAAATACCCAACTTGGAATTTGCTTGCAAATCTCTTCCAAGTGGCTCCAAACCTTAGACACCAAAGAATGATGTAAAAACTTGCAATACAAATCTTCCTTATGGCTGCCAAACATCAACAACTTGCAATTTATTCATAATTTTGAACACTAGATGGATCCATCTGTCAAACTAGAGTTGGGATTTTGTCCAATCTACTAATTTCCAAGGGTTTCCATCCTTACGGTTGAACCTTATAGTTATCGCAGAAAATGAAAATTCTCCAACAATAGAAAAATACTCAAATGATGCCTCTAAATTGAAGTTGATGTTCCTTATAACGACCTTTTGAAAGTTTCTAGGTCTTTTTGCAATTTTCCCCTTTTTTCATTAATTTATTCCTTCCTCGAGTTGTTCACCCCATATAAGGAGAATATATTAAATTCTTATTTTATTTTATTTTATTTTGCTACTTTATTTATTTTAAAGTCACTTTTTATAATATTTTACTTTTTTATTAAAAAGTAACATTTTCACTCTTACAAATAAAGTGACTTTATCTCTTTAAATAACTTTCTAAAAATAGAAAGTTTCCATGTTCCTTCATAAATGATTTCAATGTTCCTCAATTTGGAGACATTACAATATTTTACTTGTTTATAGCTTATTTAAGCATATTAAAGGTATTTCAAAGCTATTTAAGTGGTATATAGCAAATATGACCCAAATGACATTTGTTATGCCTCACAACCCTCTATATATGTGATGTCTCTGATATTATTAAATAAGTTAATTTAATTATTTTTGTATGTTTCGCCCCGATATTAATTTTATTATCTCTCCGACCCTTTTTTATTTTTATTAGTCTAGAGTGTTGGCCATGTTGGCTCTTTTTGTAATCTTTCAGGAAGTTTCCCCGAAGCCATATATAAGGTTGGGTTCACTAGTAGAATTTGGCAAATAAATGACTACGTGACTAAAAATTTTAGTCACGTGACCAAAACTGATCATATTTGGCAAATAAATGACTACGTGACTAAAACCTTTTGTCATGTGACTAAAACTTTTAATCACGTGACTAAAAGTTTTAGTTACATGACCAAAACCGATCATAATCTAGTAATTATTTGCAATGCTATAATGACCCTTACTATAAAGGCCACTAAAAACCACTAATACTGAATTGAGAAAATTCGTCAAACAGTTGGCATGCACTGAATACACTGCTGAAAGAAAAATACTGAATATAGGAAATTATTTTGCAATATATGAGTTCGCTGTCCCAAAATTTCAGAATAATAGATAGCAACCAAATACCATCTAAAACACTATCAATGATGTAGGAAATTGCTCAAAACCATATGCCATTCATATATCAACAATTTGCAACAATGCCATACATTTTTCAGTCAATGAAATGATCATCAAACCCTAGGTTTGCAATATAGATAGACTCAAAATTACAATGCCCTTTCACTTGAAAAATCCTAGCCTTCCTTTGTTACCAATAATGTCAAATGGCAAACAAAGACAAGTACAATGTAAAATAGTAAAGTGTTGAAGCTATATTTTGTACTCAGCTGAAAACATACATTTCTTAGAAAATATGCCAAATGCCAAATGAGAAATGAGGAACCTGATTGTAGATGGCTGCAATAATTTTTCGGATCTGCTTTTTTCCTCTTGCAACCAAAACTCAAACCCTCAGGTAAATCTGAGGATTCCAAATAAGCTCAACTTGAAATGGCTGAATACCACTTCCAAACTTGCAACCCTTCAGTAGATATTTCACTACCTCAGTTATGCCAATCTAGGGGAGTGATTCGTTCCCAAAGATCGAATAGTATTTGCAGACCACAAGGCTACAAATTGCTTCACAATGAAGAAGTAGAAGAAATCCCAAATCCAAGCATGTCGAAATGATAGCCCAAGCCCCCTATTTATTCTTTTTCTTGAGAAGTTACTAGAACTTCTAGAAATATCTAATTATAATGTACTTTATAATAAAATAACATTATAATAATAAAGTACATTTCTCAACTCAAAAATATAACAATGTAGGCCAAGATGTCTCATAACCGAATGTAGGCCCAACTAGACTGAATGTAGGCTCGAACTGGATGTAGGCTCCCTTCTGGACGTAGGCTCCACTACAACTGCATGTAGGCTTCAAACTGGATGTAGGCTCTACCGAATGTAAGCTCTGTCAGCAATAAGCAATCAAATGATCCACACAATGACTCTCTCTCCAAACTATTTGCCTATGAGAGTCGATGATAGGCAAACCCATCATGAACGAACATGTCTCTAGAAAGGGGACATGACAGTCCGCCCCTCTAGAAATTGCTTGCCCTCAAGCAATCTCAAAGCTGGATGCTGCAAAATCTCCTCAGGCTCCCAAGTAGCATCCTCAACAGGAAGATCTCTCCACTTCACCAAATACTCCCTGATAACTCTCCTGCGAAGCTGTTTCTCCCTGCTATCCAAGATAGACTCTGGCACCAAAACCAACTTCCCCTCATCATCCAAGGGTGGTAACACTGTAGAAGGTACAACATGCTGCCCTAACGCCTTCTTGAGGCGCGACACATGAAACACATTATGCACTCTACTATCAGCTGGAAGCTCAAGCTCATAGGCCAACTCACCAACATGCCTAATGATCCTGAAAGGCCCATAGTATCTCGGCTTAAGCTTCTCCGACCCACTCTTCTTGAGAGTAGACTGCCTGTATGGCTGAAGCATGAGGTAAACCATATCACCAACCTCAAAGCTCCTCTCAATCTGCTTTTGATCTGCATACTGCTTGTACTGATTCTGTGCCCTCGCTATATTATCCTTGAGAGCATCAACAATGTCCTTGCTCTCCTGAAGTAAATTCCCGGCACGTGGAACTCTAATATCAGACATAAGAAAATCAATAAAGCTAGGCGCATCATACCCATATAGAGCCCTGAAAGGTGACATCTGAATCGACATGTGAAATGTGGTATTGTAACAATACTCACACAAATGTATCCATCTCACCCATGCCCTCTGCTGACCAGCCACATAATTCCTCAAATAGCCCTCCACCCACTTATTGAATATCTCTGTCTATCCATCCGTCTGCGGGTGATAACTGGTGCTAGGTGTAAGCTCAGTGCCACAAAGTATGAATACCTCCTGCCAAAAGTGACTCAAAAATCTGTTGTCCCTGTCACTCACTATGCTGCGGGGTATCCCATGCAATCTGAAGGCCTCTCTGAAGAAGACCTCAACTACCTGTACTATTGTGTAAGTAGTAGTGATGGGAAAGAAGTGTGCATACTTCGTCAGTCTATCCACCACCATGTAGATATAATCACGCCCTTGGGCCTTGGGCAAGCCCGTAATGAAATCCATGGATATGCACTCCCACTTCTGATCAGGAATGGGAAGTGGTTGTAGGAGCCCGGCTAGAAAGGTGTGCTCTTGTTTGTTCTGCTGACAAACAGGGCACTCACGAACATACTGCAATACATCTGTCTTCAGTCCTTTCCAAGTGAACCACTCCCGCACCTGTCTATATGTCTTAAAGTACCCAGGGTGACCAACTGTAGGTGAATCATGAAGAGCTCTCAATATAGATCACTTCACCTTCGATCCTGGGGCTAGAAAGATCCTGCTCTTGTAGATAATCAAATCATCTACAAGTGTATACCGGGTGTCAACAACTAACCCATCAACTACCCCTGACGCCCATGGGTCTCTAGCATACTCTGCCACTATCATATGTCGCCAATCCTTTGATATCTCAATCAATGCACTGAGATGTGGTCTATGTGACAATGCATCTGCTACCACATTCTGAGTCCCTCTCACATATGTTATCTCAAAATCGTAAGCCTGTAGCTTACTTACAACTTACCACCCACTAGATACTGTCTAAACTTAGCCAACGCATGCATGATGGCTAACATCTCCTTATCGTAAATGCTGAAAGATCTCTCAGGTCCATGGAGTTTCCTGCTCTCATATGCAATAAGGTGCTTGTCCTGCATCAACACAACACCTATACCATCTCCGGATGCATCACATTGAAGCTCAAATGGCTTCGAGAAATCAGGCAAAGCTAACACCGGACATGAAGTCATGATCTTCTTGAACCTGTCAAAGCAAGCCTACGCCTCTGGTGTCCAAACAAAGGCCCCCTTCTTCAGCAAATCTGTCATAGGGGCTGCATGACGTGAATACCCACTCACAAATCTGCGGTAGAATCCACATAGGCCTAGGAACCCTCTCAACTGTGTCAGGTTCTCAGGAATAGGCCACTCTACTATAGCACAGATCTTATCAGGATCCATCTGTACTCCCTCTGCACTGATAATGTGTCCCAAATACAAAAGCTCAGTCATACCCAGATCACATTTGGACTCCTTGACATACAAGGACTCCGTCTGCAATATACTCAATACAATCTCCAAATGTGCTACATGCTCCTGCCATGTCAGACTATATACCAAGATATCATCGAAGAATACCGACACAAACTTCCTCAACTGATGATGGAAGACCTTATTCATCATGGACTGGAAAGTAGCTGGTGCATTGGTCAACCCAAATGGCATGACCACAAACTCAAAGTGTCCACAATGGCATCTAAATGCTGTCTTCTCCACATCCTGCTCTCTGACTCTGATCTGATGATATCCTGATCTCAAGTCTATCTTGCTGAAGTAGCAAGCCCCGTGAAGCTCATCTATCAGCTCATCAATCCGCGGAATAGGGTATTTATTCTTAATAGTCCTCTTGTTCAGCACCCTATAATCAATGCACATACGTAGAGAACCATCCTTCTTCTTCACCAATATGACTGAAGAGGCAAAAGGAGACTTACTCGGTCGAATATGCCCCATCTCAAGCAACTCCTTGATGGTTTTCTCTATCTCATCCTTGAGCCTCTTAGGATGCCTGTATGGTGTGATCATCACGGGTTTAGCACCCTCCTCTAGCTCAATAATGTGCTCTATCCCCCTGTCAGGTGGTGCGCTAGGTGGAATATCACTGAATACCCTATCATACCGCTCTCTCAATCTCTGAATATCAGGGTGATACTCTATCATCTAATTCTCCTCCTGTGTAGGCATGAGAGTACACATGGCTGACCACCCAATCCCATCATGTCTAACCAACCTCTCCATGCGCCTAAAAGAAATAGTCCTGACATCACTATTTCTGATAGCCCTCAAGACATGCTGCCTACCATCTGCCTCAAACTTGATCTCCATGTCCCTGAGTCTGAAAGTGACCTCACCCAATGAATGTAACCATGTCATCCCCAACACAATATCTAGGTCACCCATGTTAACTACATGGTAATCCGCTTTGAACTCATAATTGCGCAAGCGTAAGGGCATATCTCTGATCATCCTGTTACACTTAAGAGTGTAACCATCAGCAACCTGCACTCAGAGACCCTCAAACTCCTCTGTCTCAATGCCACGGCACTCAACCAAACGTGCATCAATGAAATTATGCGTAGCACCTGTGTCAACTAGGGTAATCACCTTCTGTCCTGCTAGAACTCCATGCAATCTAAAGGACCCCTCCTGCTGAATACTAGATAAGCATGCCTGCTGCAAATGTAGCTCTGGCTCCACCTTAGGATCTGAAGCCTCTGCCTCTACCTCAGGCTCTATGTCACTATGCTCATCCTCATGTGTTGTGCTATCTGAATCTGAGTCCTCATAGTACGCCCACATAACTCTATTGGCCTTCCTCTTAGGCCTCAAGGGACAGTCATGATCCCTATCATATGGACCTTTGCAATAGAAGCATAGCTTCTTCCTGCGTAGGTCATTAAGTACCTCAGTATCCAAGGGAGGAGTGGATTTCCCCTTGGTATCAACCTTCATCCCCTTCCCCTTATCAAACTTCTTATTATCTCTGAAAGAAGTAGAACTCCTAGGGGTGAACCTGCTAGAAGGTGTTGTAAGCTCCATACTACGAGCTTTCCTCATGGCCTCCTGTAGTGATGATGGATCAAATGCCTTGATCCAACCCTTGAGGGGTTCAGACAATCCCTTAGTGAATAAGATGACCAATCGCCTCTCTGATACATCCTGCACCATAACTGACAACCGCTGAAACTCACTGATATATATCTCCAAGCTGCCTGTCTGTCTCAACTTTGCAAGATCACGGAAGAATATCTCAGGATCCTTCCTGTCAAAACATTCTACCAATCTGTCTACAAAATCCTGGTATGAAGTCACCTGGTTGTGCTACAAAGTAACCATACCATGTGACCACCAGTCGTGAGACGCGCCCTCCAAATGCAAGGTGGCGTATCTGATGGCATCTATCTCTGACATGGGCCTTAATGCTAAGAATGTATCCAACTTATGTATCCATGCCTGTGCTGTCATCTGTCCACTACCATCAAAGAAGGTAAAGTGAGCTTACTAGCAGCCCGCTGCAACTCACTGTCATGGCCTCTAGGTCTCCTATTCTGTCGAGTACTCCTCATGTGCTCTCTCCTCTGATTCAGGTAACGATCAAATTTGAGTAACTCATGCACATGTGGTGGTAATGCCTGCCATTTTGCAATAGCAGCTCTAAGATCATCCTGAAAATCCTCCTGCACATCACTCTCTCCTGCCTCCTGAGCCTCCTCTCTAAGGAAAGTAGGACAAGTAGGTCTATCTGCTATCCAAAACCTATACCTGGGAGCGCCCTGTGAACCTGCTACACTCCTATTATCATGATCAGGTGTGCCTCTACCATGCTCCTGAGCTCTGGGCTGAACAACTCTCTCCATCACAGTGGTCAAAGTACGCAATGACTGGGCTATCTCCTGCTGTCTAGTATCCATGGTTCTGAAATAATCCCTAGCATCATCATCTGCATTCCTAGGAATTCTAGGTGGACTCTGTGACTGTCTCTCACCCATGGTAAGAGTATCTTCAAATTCCTGTTCACCCTCTAGTGCTGCCCTTCTTCGTGTGTAGTACCTATGATGCCCAAATGCTGAAGGATGCATATAGATTTCTTACCCAACAGGATGGCAAGAACACCGCTCTGATACCACTGTAATGACCCTTACTATAAAGGCCACTAAAAACAACTAATACTGAATTGAGAAAATTCGTCAAACAGTTGGCATGCACTGAATACACTGCTGAAAGAAAAATACTGAATAAAAGAAATTATTTTGCAATATATGAGTTCGCTGTCCCAAAATTTCAGAATAATAGATAGCAACCAAATACCATCTAAAACATTATCAATGATGTAGGAAATTGCTCAAAACCATATGCCATTCATATATCAACAATTTGCAACAATGCCATACATTTTTCAGTCAATGATATGATCATCAAACCCTAGGTTTGCAATATAGATAGACTCAAAATTACAATGCCCTTTCACTTGCAAAATCCTAGCCTTCCTTTGTTACCAATAATGTCAAATGGCAAACAAAGACAAGTACAATGTAAAATAGTAAAGTGCTGAAGCTATATTTTGTACTCAGCTGAAAACATACATTTCTTAGAAAATATGCCAAATGCCAAATGAGAAATGAGGAACCTGATTGTAGATGGCTGCAATAATTTTTTGGACTGCTTTTTCGGATCTGCTTTTTTTCTCTTGCAACCAAAACTCAAACCCTCAGGTAAATCTGAGGATTCCAAATAAGCTCAACTTGAAATGGCTGAATACCACTTCCAAACTTGCAACCCTTCAGTAGATATTTCACTACCTCAGTTATGCCAATCTAGGGGAGTGATTCGTTCCCAAAGATCGAATAGTATTTGCAGACCACAAGGCTACAAATTGCTTCACAATGAAGAAGTAGAAGAAATCCCAAATCCAAGCATGTCGAAATGATAGCCCAAGCCCCCTATTTATTCTTTTTCTTGAGAAGTTACTAGAACTTCTAGAAACATCTAATTATAATGTACTTTATAATAAAATAACATTATAATAATAAAGTACATTTCTCAACTCAAAAATATAACAATGTAGGCCAAGATGTCTCATAACCGAATGTAGGCCCAACTAGACTGAATGTAGGCTTGAACTGGATGTAGGCTCGCTTCTGGACGTAGGCTCCACTACAACTGCATGTAGGCCTCAAACTAGATGTAGGCTCTGCCAAATGTAGGCTCTGTCAGCAATAAGCAATCAAATGATCCACACAATGACTCTCTCTCCAAACTATTTGCCTACGAGAGTCGATGATAGGCAAACCCGTCATGAACGAACATGTCTCTAAAAAGGGGACATGACAAATGCACAATTATAAATGACTAAATAAATGACTAATTTGGTCATCGGGTAAACTCACAAGGTTAAACAATTAAAAATGACTAAACAATTAGTCACTCAAATTAAAATGACTAAACAAATGATTATTACTTCTTTATAATAGCATTTGATAATATCATAGACTTATATACCTAGTTCTATTTCACCAGTAATGGTTGTTCATTAATAAACTTATTGCGTGAGGAAACCATCTACACCTGTCTCATGCCAAAAATTTACTATTTCAAAGTAGTTATTTCTAGAAGAGATTAGATTCAATTTACAATATGGATTGTTGAAATATAGCGGTCCAGTCTACTGAAAATGAAGCTTTTCCCCTTAAAGAAAAAAAATGTTTTTCCCTAAAAAAGAAAATTGATTCACTTCTATATTTGCTTGTTGAATATGTACTTGACCATCTTAATAATGTGAAATAGAAATAACAATGATAGAATATTTTGGTATGAGAATTGTCATCATACTATATATTATACACTAAAATTGAATAAAAAATAACTCGAATATAATTGGCAGTATGTTTTTATTAGGTGACTTTTAAATGGAAACAAATATAATACAAACACCCCAAAGTCTTCTTTTCTTTATGTATTAAAAATTTACCATTTTTATTTAGACCTATCCCCATGCAAAGGACATGATGGTTAGAACCCCCCCCCCCCCACCCCCCCCCCCCTCTCCCAATTCCTTATGAACCAAGGTTTCCCTCGGAGGCCCCATCAAAGTAGAGTATATTATTCTTTTTGTCTCTTACCCAAGTATAAATAAAGCATTTAAAATAACAGGAAATCAACACCATACCAAATAATTTATCTATGTGATAGAAGTTTTTTTTTGTTTTGTAAGTTATTCTTGGCCTATTTTCCACCTTTAGTTTAATTTTTTTTACTTAAATTAAATTTGACTTAAATTGAGTCCTACCTCCCTTTATGAAGTTTTATGAGCCTAAAAATGACAAAAATGGTTCTAAACAATCTAGAGTATGTTGTCAAATTTTTACAAAGGAAAAAACAAAATATCATTTATTATACATTTTAAAAAGTTCCCAAAAAAGGTTCAAATGGCCATGTATTGCCATGTTGATTAAGTTACATCTTTCATGTTCGGAGGGAAAATAAAATTAGAATTTATTTTTAAGTCAATCGAAATTGATTTTGAAGAGAGAGTTCCTTATCATGACCGTATGGAGGAGGAAACAAAAGTTTGTAGAAAGATTGCGCGAAAAATGGAGGAAATGACAAATAATATGCATACACATATCCTAGCAATCCAAACTAGAGAGTTCACAAGTAACAGAAGACTATGTGGCAAGAAAAACAATTTTAAGGGTGAAAAAGGCAAACTATCGCAAAATAAGAATTTCTCTAATGTTTTGAACATTTTTGCAGGGAAAAAGAAGATACTGAAAGATAAACATAGATATTTGTTAGAGGAAATGGAAGAAGACAAAGTGAAGCATAAAAGTTCATCGCAGGAGGAGGTAGGGTTCCATGCCAGACCTAATGCATTATTGTGATTATTTTTCTATTGATATCTTGATAGAACTCCAACCACTTTCAATGAACATATTTTTTTATGAAAGTTTAAAAGCTCCTTATTGCTTTATGTAATTCAAAAAAACCACTGTTTAACTTTCTGATCACATATGAAGTCAAAATCCCCTATGCTTGAAGCATTTGAATCAGACCAACTTTGTTTACAATTGGATAGCACATGCTATTAGAGTGGATTGTAATTTCGACACATTTTCAATGATGCTAGTTTTATATATTCAAGATAAGTAAATATTGTGAGTAAAGAATGATCCACCAATTCATGGATTTCCCCTTTTTCTTACTACTAATAATAGGTTATTAGAAAACCTCCAAGAACAACCAAGATTCATTCTTTAAATAAGGTTTTCATTCCCTTCCCAAAGACTGTAAAAAGGATGGGACATTCAAAGGCTTAAAGAGACAACATAGTCAACTAAGGGATACTGATGCTAGAAATAGATTATGTTTCATCTCAGTTGCAAGATTCCTTATAAGAACTATACTTGATCATAACAGCTGTACATAATCCATGCCCACTCTTTCCTTATTCTCATTTATTTGTTGCACTTGAGCTTCATGGGACACTTTTCATATCCAATGAATAACATGCTAGATCAGATAACCATAGAAGAGGCACGCAAAAGCTTGGATTTTCCATTTCTGGCTATGAGATTGTTAGTTGTATCCACGATGATCGTTCTATTAAATTTTTTTGTTCCATTTATAGGTTTTTCCACATTTTGTTGGAAAAGACCACCTAACATCCACTCCAAATCCTCTGGAGCATACTTTTTGGGGCTTTCATCTTGTTCCACAAGAGGACCATAGCTCTGCATATAGTTCCTGTATGTTGGGACCAATGCTTGCACAACAATGTGGCAAACTTTGTCCCTCAACTCCTTGTCTGGGATGACCCATTTTGCATGCTTTCTATACAAATTATCAAAATAAGTATCGAATGCTTTCAGCCGCTTCTTTAGCAGATCACGAGCAGTGGCTCAGCCCCTAGAGAATATAATTATACCCTCCTTGCTTAACAGGGCTAGAAATTTTCCCCAACCATCCTTATAATACATAGCAGCATAGTATTCCTTGTACTGCTCGTGTTCCTTTAGCTAGGGATCTCTAAGAAGATTCCCAAGCATAGTTCCCTTAAGACTAACACAAAAATGCCAGTGACTATTCATCATAAATAAATGTGAAAGAATGGGATGATCGAAAGACTTACACCATGTCTCCATATTGATCTCTAGGGGCCCTGATTATATTCACAATTCCATCTGTCAAGATCCTCTCCTAAACTTTCTCGTGTTGCCAGCTTCTCTCTATCACCAGCACCTAGGTTAGGACACTTCGATACCGATCCTCAAGAAGTTGATTGTAGTAATCTACCAGAAAACTCATCTACATTGGAATGCCACCATTAGCAAGCACCGATCTATGCCTCTGCAACTCCACTTGGGTCAGCAACTCCGTGAAAATTTCACAAGCTGCCTCGAGCAACTTCTTCACCAATTCCCTAGTCTGGGTCTCTATCTCAAAGCATACCTTGCCCCCAAACAGCTTATTCAAATCTATTTGTAGCTTATTCAGAGCATCAAACATATCCAACAACCTCAACAACTTGATCAGATCAGGCTTACTATCAGCAACCCCTTGCCCAAGCTTCAGAAACCATAGCATTCCCACCTGCAAAGCAATTTCTCCAAAACACCCTACCCAAACATCAAAACCAATTTTCTCAAAAACATTCCTGTAGATCCTAAACTCCAACTCCAACAAATTCTTCACAACAAATTCCAAATCCTTACACCATTTATCGACAAATGTATCCACAATCAACACACTACTGAAATCAATATCCAGATAATCCAAGCCTAATGCCTCCAAATTAGTCGTGCCATTTCCATCCCTTATATCAACATAAATATCAATAAAAATATTGATATATTGATATCTTGGTAAAAATGAACATGGGCATAGATTATATTGATTATTTTCTGACTAAATCATGTAGTTGTAGATTCATGCCCATTGATATGCCTCAACCAAATGTATTCTCATGGAATGCACTCACTTCTGAATATGTACAAAATAAAATTGATGTAAATGTTAATAATTTACCGGTTACTGAGAGGGGAGGGGTGAATCAGTAACACAATTTTTTTCACCTATCTAAAACTAACAAACAGATTTTGCACTAAAGAACAGAAAGTTAATCAACCATTTACTATCATAAGCAGAATGACTCAGATCAACATAGGTGTTTATACGTGGAAATCCTCGGTTAGAAGGAAAAAACCAAGGTGAGACAAAGCTCACAACTTCACTACTATAGAATGAAGGTGCCCTGTTAGGAGCTTACAAAGCACTGATCATAGTGCTACCCGGTTAAGAGATTTTACAGAGATCGATTAAGATCTGAACCCTATTAAAGGTTGCCTGGTTACAGGACTTTAAACATCACCAAAGATGTTACCCTGTTAGGGGATTTTTACAATAAACCGATTAGGTCCACCCTCATATAGGGATTTAAATATACTTTCACTATTGATAAACATAATGATCTATTGTGACACTGAATGTCTGATTAGATCTTACCTCTGTTCCTTGTTAGACTGGCTATTGAACTCTGCTACTTTTTTGCAGCATTTCTCAGAAGATATATCTCCTCTGCTCTATGCAATCATCTAATTTCAACAACTTATCTTGCATCCCATGACCTGTATTTATACAAGAGATTCTCCGTAATGAAACCCTTAACTCATAGAACCGCCAAGCTGCAAACTCCGCAATAAATCATGCATTCAACAAGAAGCTATGCACTTTGATCTGGAGTTTACCTTGCAAAACATCTGCATGATTTAAAGCTAACTCCTGTTAAAAAGATAACTCCACTTCTAAGCGGTGGATGTCCCGTATAATCCTGCTTTTAACTCAAACTGGTCCACTAAACCCGGTGTGAATCTATAGGCTGCTTTAGACCGGTGTGACCTTATATCCGGTTCAACTTATGCACATTGAGACCGGTGTGTGTCCTTACCGGTGAGAATTATCGACCGGTGCATATGTTATGTTGCTTGTGTAATGGTGTCTTCTAAGTGTTGTGAGTGAACCGGTGACCCCTTACCGGTGCATAGCGTTTGTGGATGGACACTAATGACAACTTGAATTGCTAACAATCTTCCCCTTTGTCATTGGTGGCAAAACTATACACAAACTTCAGTCACTTACTGATCATAGTGCCTTGTATCGGTTCCCCTGGCTGAAAGTTCTGCACTGTACTATTCTATAGAACACTTCCCTTGTCTAAATGCTTTGGTGTTCTTTCGTGTTCTTCTCCTCTGTTCTGCTTTTGTTTACCTTTATCTTCCCCTTTTTGCCTCCAGTGGACAAAGGGTGTAGTTGCTCTGAGGAATCTACATTTGGAGTTTGTTGAAGATATCCTTGTAGGTAGTCTTAGCAAATTGTAAAAAGGGTGACCCATTGACCGATTACATATTCAATATTCTTCTGGGCTGCTTTGAGAGAAACAATTATGTTCTCCATGTCTTTCATAGTTTTATAGTCTGGTTCATTTATCAGACTCTCCACATAAGTTGATGTTTGCTGCATGATGTCAAATGTTGGTGCCAAAAACATCTGAAATCCAATTATTTCTTGGATTCTCTTATACTCTTCTTCAGCATTTTCCCTCAATGTTAGAGTCAAACTTGTCATTTCTCTGTTGTAAGTAGTTGCAGTTTTGTTCTTAATATCAAACTGAGAGGACAATACTCTAATTTCTTCTGAGGCCTTTGTTGATTTCTTTGACAGATCTTGCAAGAATGTATCGAAATTGGATGTTCTTGTCATCAGATTATTGGCCACTTGTAGTTGCTCCTGCAACACTTTTAGGTTGGCTGTCACATTGACCTTCATTTCTTCAACATGTTTGTGGAGAATCTCCACTCTTTTCTTCTCATAGTGGTCAATGGCCTTTGTTTCTGGATCTATTAGATCCTCACCGATTGCCTGTGAAAGTACCTCTAGTTGATCGACGACCGGTTCATCTTCATCAACATCTGCATCTGGTACAAAGTTGCATAGGATGTTCTTTACTGTAGTTAGGACCATGTCCTGTTTCCTCTTGGTCAACTCCTTGAGCTGCCTTGTTGACATCTTGCTGATGTCTACTACTGTTTCGGTGATTTTACTTTTCTTGGCTTCTTTTACCTTAGCAAATGATAGTTTCATTTTTGAAGATGAGCTAGGAATGTCTCCATGTTCTTGCTGACCTTGCTCTTGCTCTTGCTCTGTTCTTAGCTGCTCCGTGTGGACATGGATCTCTTCTTCTTGCCCCTTGGTGTCTTCCATTACTCAATGAGCTCTGCTTTCCAGTTGAACTTCTTCTTCCGGTGGCTTACTACTTACAACATTTTGTGGTTGTTCTCCCAGTGGGTCTTCTTTATACTGTTGCTTCTCAACAGTATGGAGTTCCCCTATGGGTATATCACTTTATGTTTCTTGTTCAGCATTTGGTTGATCATTGGTTAAGAGCTCCTCTGTTTGCACAGGTCTGTTCTGATCCTGAGGACCATATTTTTCTAATGTCATGAAGTCATAATTGTTCCAGTAGTCTAGAGTGTCTTTGTAGACCTTGTTTTCATATCCATTCAATATCTCTGCAACTCTATCAAATGTTTTCAGGTTCATGGATGCTTCTTCTAGTGGAAGATTTATTCTTTCTTCACTAAAACTTGGTTGAATCTTAAGTAGTGTCTCTCTAGTGATTCTGGTGTTCATCCTTAGACCAGTTTTCCATTTTTCTTGTAACCTATTGTTTAGTTCAGGTGGGAACTTGGATCTGTAGTCCCTAGGAGTCCTTTGATAGTCCATGAAGGTCTCTACGATTCTGACAATCAGCTTTTGTTTGTCCTCTTCGTTTAGTACACTGTACCATTTAGCTGCATTGTCTACATTTCCAAAGTCCATAACTTCAATAATTAAGTCATCAACATGCATAGGTTGATAGTTACCTTTGCTTGGTGAGATGGGAACCGTTGGACTCGTTGCCTTTTCCTTGGTTAAGTCCACTAGTACCGGTGCTTCTTCTCCCAGTACCCCTTTTCCTTTACCGATGTCAAATGTCGATTTAGTTGTTGCTCTTTGTGCTGCTTCTTGTTCTGCTTCTCGCTAGGTCTGAAGAAGGTTGGTCCATAGTGTGACTTCCTCATTGTGTACCTTTTCAATTTCTCCAATAAGCACTAGGCCTATCCTTCTTATAGTTGCAAAAGTTTTTTGATGTAGTTCAGCCTGTTCTACTGCTTCGTCCAGAGTAAGGTGATTCTGAACCTCCAGAAGAGCTCATATCCTCTCCTCTTTTTCTCTTCCTTCTGTGGCTTTCCACCGGGCCTCAATATTCTGTAGGAGTTTTTCTAGTAGAGTAGTGTGAAGTCCACCAGGATGAAGATTGAATTTGTGGAGGCAGAATGCTCCTGCTTCCTCAAGTTTGTCCTTGTCTTCATCACTACTTA
This sequence comes from Chamaecyparis obtusa, assembly GCA_027943335.1. Classification (NCBI taxonomy): domain Eukaryota; kingdom Viridiplantae; phylum Streptophyta; class Pinopsida; order Cupressales; family Cupressaceae; genus Chamaecyparis; species Chamaecyparis obtusa. Next base: position 782,264 of record BSBK01002506.1, on the reverse strand, counting down.
AGTCATATCTTCTTCTTATCGTGCCTAAGTTTCCAGCCTTCTTTAGTCCTTCCACAATTTCATCTATTGTGGGCTTGGATCGTCTAGGTGGATCCTCTTTTGATACTTTTTCAGTCTTCTTTTTCCTAATCAGAGGAACTGACTTCAGGGTCTATTTCTTCTAGTTCTTCCTCTTGGATGCTCGGTGCCAATTCTTCTTTCTTCCTTCGGCCTTTGGACTGTTCTGTCGTTGATTTCTTTCTTGATGGAGGCATCCTTTTATAGACAATTTTGATCGGTGTCCTTTTTGACAGATTCTAAAGAATTTATGTGTATGTACCGAACCGATTGGCACTGAGATCCAAATTTGCATCATTTAGTGCCTCAGCATATGCCTTAGCAACTTTGGCTGAGATCTCGTAACCTAGCTCAGGAGCATATGCATCTCTCGGTTCGACTACTTGAATAATGCAGTTGTTGGTGGTGACCAGAAAACATACCTCATCCTTGTAATGTTCGACAATTGCCGACAGAATTCTTTCCCTCTCGTGCATCTCCAGTTGAAAGGCTTCAAAATGTTTGGTCATGACAATGCTTAGCTAGTCTCCTTGTCTATTTGTCATTTCAGTGATTTGATGCACGATCGGTTTGTTGGTTCTCCAATTCACTTTTTCGAATCCTGGGAAGAATTCCAAGTAGAAGAAGTATAGGCACATCATAAGGGTTCCATACTTCATAGATTTCTTCTTCACAACTCCAAGCTTCTTCATATTTTCAAAGATTTGGTTTCGAAGCATTGTACAAATGTCATATTGTACATTTTCGTGCATAATGCGATGTGCAGCATGAATTGCTCCACCTGGTACGCTGTTTAGATTGCTTGATTGGCAGACTTTATATCTGATAACAGCGGACGCGAAACACACCCCATCTTCAATGACGTTAATAGTCATGAGTCGACCATCGAACTTCGACTTGGTCATCTTGTTGACGATAGAATTGGAGATGGTGCGCAGGGTTATCGCTTCCCCTTTGTTGTTGTACCCGGTCACTCTGTGGAGATCCTCTTTGGTGATCTCGTGACATGCCCCTTGGTTGAGCCAGAATCCTGGTTCATGAAGATGGCTCAGCACCAGTCTAATTTGGTCCTCCCGGAAGATTGCAGGGTAGCACACACCATTTACTAGACCAGAAGATACCAGATTGGCATATTTGTTGAGCAGTTTCCCTTCTTCACATAGTGACACATATTCTCCTTGAATAAAGGTTTCTCCGATTTCTTCCTGTTTGGCATGAATGAACGCTGTAACATCCTCGATCAAGAGGACTCCTTTTGGTATGGAGGAGAGAGCACCAGCCATGTCGTTTTCTCTATTCTGCATAGGCAAGATGTTGTATGTTGGTCTGTTCACTAGATCTCCTTTGATCAACTTCACGATAGATGAAGATGAAGTCATTCTTGCTAACCGGTAATTTGCAAATGGTGGTTTCTCAGAGATCACAGCATGAAAATAATACTTAGCACAAGAATTCCTAAATCACAAAGTAAGCAAAGTGAAAACTTGCGAGTAATTTCCCCTTTCCTTTATAGGGCTAGGTTATAACAGTAACTATTTGGTAAATGGCTACAGTAATAAATGCTTTACCTACCTTTTTCCATTTTACCAATCGGTTGATTGTAAACTTGCCTTACCGATTAATCTTGAAGACCGAATGAGCCCAACTCTCATCAATCATACCGGGAACGGTAGTGGATCTACCGGTTCCCTCTAAACCCTCATGGTTTAGTTTGTTGAAGAAATATCGTCATCAGCAGATGGTGATCTTTCCTCTATCTACTCTTCAGCGAAGATTTTTTATTCTTTTACAAACCAAATCTGTTTGACCATTTTCTTAGTCTTTCTTCCTTGTTGATCTTTTCTTCATATTTAACCAGTTCCTTCTTGTTACCGGATGATCGGTTTCTGCATTCTTTGGCTTTGTGTCCCACTTTGTTGCAATGATAGCAGATCAATCCAGTTGCTTTCCATGAGTTCATTCTTCTTGTGTCAGTTGGCTTGTTGCGAGATCCATTGTAGTTGTGTAATCCACAATTCACATAGTTCACTGTGCTTAGGTCCTTGCTTCTTTTAGTCAGTATTGGTTTTGGGGATCTGAGTGCCATTGTCTTGGATCTACATTCTTGTGCTTTGTGTCCAAATTTATTGCATGCATAGCAGTACCCTCTGAAGCTTTTCATGTTGTTGATGGACACAGATGTGGGATTGGACCAGCACTCACTGGTCTTGTGGCCCTTTTTACCGCAGTTCTTGCAGTAGCTATTGTCGGTCTTTATCGGTGCATTCCTGTAGTTATTGGTCTTATGACCCGATTTCCCACAATGGTTGCAAGATGTGTTAGGGAAATTCTTATCCTTTTTTATTTCTTTTGCCCTAGAGGACTCACCATTCCTTTTTGCCTTTTCACCGGTGAAACCAAAACTGGTCTGATCTTTGTGTCTTCTTTGACTTTTGAGTTGTTCATCAAGCTTGGTTGAACTTTCATTGTATCTTCTCAGTATTTCATTTGTCTCTTCAAGTTCATTCATTTGCTCCCTTAGTTGATGCAATTCTTGAGATAGTCTATTGCATGCTTCATTCCTATCATGCCAGCCTTTTTGCATGTGGGCATTTTCTTGGGTGACACTCTGCATGTCTTCTTGAAGTTGTAGAATGATAAGTTCATTTGCTCCTACGACCTCCACTACCCAGTCCCTTGCTTTCTTCGAGGCTAACAGAGACTTGACTGCTGAATTTATTTCGTCTTCAACTTTTCTCTTTTTCTCAATTAATTCAGTCATCCTCAGGGCATTGTCTTCTTGTTCTCTTTTGAGATTAGAGATTTCATCGGTCAGGATCCGATTCTTTTCCATGAGTTCAGATACTGCCTCCTCAGCTTCGTCAAACCCACTCTGTCTAGAAAGTTCATCAATGGTTTCATTGCTCTCATTCAGTTGTAGTGCTAGCTCCTTTCTTTTCGCAAGTGATCTCCTCAATCTGTTTTCCAGAGAGGCTATGAGGTCATTGGCTTCCTCAAGCTGCTTTTGATACCGGTAAACCTCCATGATCTTTCTCTTCAGTTGTTAGGCTTGAAAGAAGAGAGAATCTAGCTCTGATACCAATTGTTAATAATTTACCGGTTACTGAGAGGGGAGGGGTGAATCAGTAACACAATTTTTTTCACCTATCTAAAACTAGCAAACAGATTTTGCACTAAAGAACAGAAAGTTAATCAACCATTTACTATCATAAGCAGAATGACTTAGATCAACATAGGTGTTTATATGTGGAAACCCTCGGTTAGAAGGAAAAAACCATGGTGAGACAAAACTCACAACTTCACTACTGTAGAATGAAGGTGCCCTGTTAGGAGCTTACAAAGCACTGATCATAGTGCTACCCGGTTAAGAGATTTTACAGAGATCGTTAAGATCTGAACCCTATTAAAGGTTGCCTGGATACAGGACTTTAAACATCACCAAAGATGTTACCCTGTTAGGGGATTTTTACAATAAACCGATTAGGCCCACCCTCATATAGGGATTTGAATATACTTTCACTATTAATAAACGTAATGATCTATTGTGACACTGAATGTCTGATTAGATCATACCTCTGTTCCTTGTTAGCTTGGCTGTTGAAATCTGCTACTTTTGTGCAGCATTTCTTAGAAGATATCTCTCCTTTGCTCTATGCAATCATCTAATTTCAACAACTTATCTTGCATCCTATGACCTGTATTTATACAAGAGATTCTCTGTAATGAAACCCTTATCTCATAGAACCACCAGGTTGCAAACTCCGCAATAAATCATGCATTCAGCAAGAAGCTATGCGCTTTGATCTAGAGTTTATCTTGCAAAACATCTGCATGAATTAAAGCTAACTCCTGTTAAAAAGATAACTCCACTTCTAAGCGGTGGATGTCCCATATAATCCTGTTTTTAACTCAAACTGATCCATTAAACCCGGTGCGAATCTTTAGTCTTCTTTAGACCGGTGTGACCTTATATCCGGTTCAACTTATGCATACTGAGACCAGTGTGTGTCCTTACCGATGAGAATTATTGACGTATTTGCTTGTCTACCGGTGTCTTCTAAGTGTTGTGAGTGAACCAATGACCCCTTACTGGTGCATAGCATTTGTGGATGGACACTAATGACAATTTTAATTGCTAACAGTAAAAGCCCTAGATATTTATATGGAAATACAATTAGCAAGTGTAAAGCTAGACTCAACAACCTTTTCCTGCATCCTCAAAGCTTGTGCTAGAATTGGAGCATTGAAAGTGTGTATGCAATTCCATAAGATAATAATTGTAATACTCTATCACCCTTTGTATAGTGTAATTCCATATGTTATTGTTGTTGCCTTAGTGTAATTGTAATACTCTATCACTCTTTGTATATCTATATCTATGTGTATCTTCTAGCACACCTTTTATTGTATTTTATATTTTTTTTATTAATTATGCACCTCTATAATGCTTGATTTTTTTATGAAGCATTCTCTAATACAATGTAGTTGCAAGCATTTAGAGTAGGATAATAAAGATTCCAAGCATGTCAGAAGGAAAAAATGGAAGAGATGAAGGGCCTTCTTCTCCAACAAGGGAATTTTTTGATCGCACCGGGAGGGACTCTAAACTGGAGTTGTTTGGTTTTAATTCTCTTGTTGATATTCTGGGACTTAGAACGTAGGGACATAATTGTATATGTAGTCATAAAATTTATTTTTTGACTCTTAAAAGAGTCCAAAATCTACAGTTCAATGCTAATATCTATAGTAAAAATTGAATGGAATGCATTATACAGTATGGCAGGGCAACGTGAACCAGCAAGACTAAGTACTATGAAGGGTGAGAATGTCTCAATTACTCTTGGACATCCGAAGGTGAGTTAAAGTTTTTTAGTTTTTGCTAAATCTAAATATTATAAGCCTTCGAGTCTTAGTATATTTTTAGGTTATTTGATTGATGACCACTATGAAATATGAAAAATGGTCGAGGTTTAATTCTCTTCATCCACAAATAATCTTCAACATATATTGAGTGCACCAAAAAATGTGTATCGATCATTCTCTAGTATAACCTAAATGATTAATCACAAAAGTCTCTTATAAGTTATAAGTGTTTGCATTATTTCTTCACCTGTTTATGTAACGAGGCAGAAAATAATTTTGAGGATGATCAATCAATCTCAACTTTGAGTTAGTCCAAGTCTATGCTAATTTCAGTTAAAAGTATGCATAATTTGCAGCTTGTGCAGATTATAAAAAATTACAATGAATCTGAAATCCATAATAATTCCATTACCATTTAACTTTAATCTTATCTAGTTCACTTAGATAAATATAAATAGAATCAGATACAATGAATCCTTGAACACAATTCTTTTCTCAGCTGGTAGGTTCTTTTGACTATGTCCCAACAATTAACATAATTCAAACCTTACAGAGCAATTGTTCACTAATGTATATTAAAAAATATTCTTGGAGCTATAGAATTTGCATTGCTAATAGATAATACAATAAGTTTATAATGTCTTAATGATAGAACAAGAGAAGAAAATATTAAATAATTTTCTAATAGTGATTACACCGAACTTCTTCTTACTAGTTTACAACTCAGATGAAGTTTCCAGAGGAAGATAAGATTGTATACCCAAATTGACAATTAAAGCTACATGAAGTACATGGTATTTTATTCACTTCAATGTTTGATGTTGAATTATAATTTTAAGATGGGTTTGGTGACATGGTTAGTTTCCTCTTTTTGAATCCTTATTATTTGAACAGAATTGTCCCAAACATGTGAGAAGGCAGAGCCAAGCCCAAGGTCCTTGCAATTCCACTAGTATCTTTTGGGCACTAGGAAAAAAGTGTTGTGAGAGTTGTTAAATAATTAGGATGTGAGTAACAACAAGAGTGTAGTGATAGTGCAATTGAATGAATGCTTTTGTGGACATGCTGTCATCACATTGATTCTGTTGATTAAAATGGTAGAAAACATGACTTGAAATGAAGGTTTTCTCTCATATTTTCTTCTTGTTGAAAAACTGCTTCTAAATTACCACATAAGTCATAGGTTAAATCAAAACTTGAACTATGTGACACCATAATTGCACAAGGATGTAGAAGATAGAAGAATCAATTGAATACCAAGGTATGGGCAAGGGTAGCTTTTCCCATAGGACATTTACAGAACCATGAGTAGTTGAAGAATGGTCTTGAATGATGCCATCATCTAAGTAATAAACTTAAGCCACCAGTCCAATAATGATTCAATGAGTTCAAAAAATTTCAATGACTTTTATTATCATAAGAATACAGGCATATTAATTACCATAGAAGATAAATCCATTGATCAATCTTAAGAAAGAGGTATTTAGCTGAAATATGGATTCTAAAAACTGGTTGATTGTTCATTCTGCCAAAAAGCCACATTGTACTTTTGTTGTTCTACTCCACTAGGGCCAAAAAGATTTCCTAAAAGTCTTGAAATGGGTATTGTTCTTATAAATTATTTCTTGTAAATTTAAATATAAATAATATAACTTAAATATATAGATAAATGCTCTCAGAAACATCGACAAGCTGATCACACAAACTACAGTCAAACAGAAAAGAAGTGTAATTTTTTTGTATTGCCCCATTCTAAACAAAACTGCCACCTTTGTGACAACACCATCAGGTGGTATTGACTATGTTTGAATGATTTTGATTTACTTTGGGTTGTATTGCCATGAACAGGGGAAACTCCAAGTTTAGTCTCTTTCATTCTTAAAGTAGAGTATTGGGAAGAGTTCAAAACTTCAGATAGCCTAGAACACTTTATAACACAAGGTCTAAAAAATATCTAGAAGAGAAGGGTTCTAAATGAAGGAATGTATCCAAAAATTAAAGTGTGGAAGTAATTTAACTCCTCTAATCTATGACAGACAAATGAGGCAACTGGTTATCTTATGATTTGAGCATGCATAGATGATTAATATGCCCAACTATGTGGCACATATGTGTGACTACCATAATTAGTAAAGACTTCCATGGACATGGTCATGTCTTATAATTGCCAAGGAAGAGAGAGACTTGACAACCTCAAAAACATTTTTAATATTTATCGTATTGATAAAAAAGTATGACACGACTTGAGTCCTATTACAAGACAAAAAAAATGTGGTCAACATGGTTCAATGTCTTTTAATCTTACTATGATGTTACTTAGATTAAACCACAGGTAAATACAAGATGCGATTTAGGGTATTGTTTTCTGTTTTGTAGTATTTGATAGCTAGCTATTAAAATGGAATACTTAGAAGGTTGTAAAGTGTAATTTTTAGCAGATCTGTCTAACCAATGAGGAAGATCATTTAATTTATATGGGTTCTTTTTCCCAATTTACATATGGATGCTCTCTCTTTTTTACATATGGATACTCTCCCAGATTTTCATATTCTGTTTGATTTGATTTTCATATCAATGCTCTCAACTCAACTTCTAACCAAAGTAAGACATTTTGTCAAGTTACCGTCATACTGTGACAGTCATAACCATACTCTGCAACTTTGCGTTGTTCTAGCCCTTCCCCTTGGTAATACCTTCTCCAAGACCTTGGATATGAAGTTAAATCTCTTCTCTACACTCTCTCAAACGTCCATGGCTATAGCACTCCTCAACTTTGTGGACAAAATCAGATTCTCACTTCTGAGACAGTCAATTACGCTGCTCTCTGTGACTGTCGAGTCACTTCCTTGCTCCAAAACCAATCCCAATCTCTGCATGCTCTCTTGCACACACCATGGGGATATCATACAATGCCTTCCTCATCACTCCCCCGATGATGGGCATTTTTTGAACATACAAAGATAGAAAACTACATTGAAAAGAATCTCTAGATACCCTAGTGAGGGTTTAAGACAATTTTTGGTAAAATGCTAATATCTTTTGCTACACTCAACCAAAAAAAACCATTCAAAAGATAAAATTCTCTAGAAACAGAAGGCTACCATCTCCAAACTGTAAACACTCAAATAATACACATTTAGATAGAGAGAATCTTCTTTTAAAATGACTGTTATCAGAGAAATCCATAAATTTGCAATGAAAAGATTGATTGTATTGCTTCAAAACTTTGCAAACTAAATCCTTTCGACCATGCCATGCTTCTTTTGGAAAATAAAAAGTAAATAGGCATCAAATACCGACCAACCACATTGGAAACTAACCATAAACCAACTGGAGTCAGTTAGAACCGACTACTCCCCTAATTTGACAATTACAAAAAGATGTAAATTGTTGTCAAGTTGACAACTAAGTTTGTCAACTCAACAACTACATGTCTTATTAGTGTTAAACACTTTCAAATGAATATAAAAGACTTTAAACTATAAACCAACACTTCATACTACCCCTTAGACCATTTTCCCTTACATAGTAACCCTTATAGGCCTTATTGCCTAACATTGACAATTATACATCTTTTGCTGATATGCATATGTAGAACTTAAATTATTATGTTTTGAATATTAAATAATTTGGAAATTACCAGGTTATGGGATCTTTAGGTGTATGTATAAAGATTTGGCTGAACTTGAGATTAAGAACCAGATGTTAACTCATGATATAGTAAGTTTTTGAAGCATCAAAATGCTCATTATTTTGTTAAAAATTGATAAAAATATGATGTTTTTTTTATGATATTAGAATGGATGCTATCTTTCAACCCAAGTAACATATGGTATTCTTGTGTGTGGTGTTCTTAAGGTCATCTGATGACAGAACACGTCGGATGTGGGATGCTCGTGATTTTAATGTTAATCCACGAGTTTATGTTGCAAGACCTGTGGAAAATACATCAGGCAAGTTGACATTGTTAGTTTATGTACATTTGTTATTTGTTTATTTAATAAAATAATGATCTGAGGGTCTGTTTGTAGGTGCAAAAAAAAATGGTTTAAAGGCTAATGATCCCTCCCAGCATGCGATCCAACGTGGAAGTCAGATCCTCTCATGTGCCTTCAATGAAAATGGAAGTATCTTTGTAATTGGCAGTTCTGACACAATAGCAAGGGTAGGGCATTTGATAGGATAATGTTTATGTTTGTAGTTTCCATTATCAAAGGATACACAAAATCAAATGAGGAACATTAATATATTATATGTGGTATTTGAATCAGGTTTGGAGTGCTTGCAGGTGGAGTTGTGAGGTTGGCAATCAAGTTAATCATGAACTGGATGTTTTAGCAAGTCATGAGAATGATGTCAACTATGTAGATTTCAGGTAAGTTATACTTGTATTTTATCACTTTCCTTTAAAATTTTATTAGCTTTCTCAAAAATCTTTCTATCTAATCAATTACATATTGTTTACCCATTTTTCTTCTTCAAGTGGTTTTGCAGTCACAACCAGATCATTTTCAGCTGACAGCACAAAGGAGGAAAAATTGCCGAAGTTCAAAAATTCATGGTTTGTCAAATTCCTGTATATGTAACTTGATGTTCATTTAAAAGAATATCTAAGGTCAGGATCAAATCATCTTTTATGTGTCATTGTTTGGCCACTTAGTGTGTCATTAGCATAACTCTCTAGCTAGGTTTACTACTCTTGACTTGATTACATGCATCACTAGGTGAACTTTTTTATTTGTTGTGTTTATATCACTCTTAAATTTAATTATTGAACTCACAGATTTCATGTGGAGTTACATATGTAACTTGATGTTCATTTATAAGAATATCTACAGTCAAGATCCAATCATCTTTTTTGTCATATTTTTCTTGGCCACTTTGTGTAGTAGGAATAATCCTAACTATCTAGCTAAGTTTGCTACTCTTGACATGCTTTACTAGTTGAACTTTTCTATTTGTTGCGTTTGTATCATTTTAAAATCTAATTATTACAGCCACAAGTTTTATATAGAGGAGTTATATAAGCAATTTTTCTTGGCAGGTTCCCACATGATAATATCGTTACATGCTCTCGGGATGGCAGTGCTATAATTTGGATTCCCAAATCACGTAGAGCCCATGTGAGTTTGTTATACTTCTGTTTTAAATCTAATAAATTTTATTACCTTTGTTTTAATCTCCACTGTGTCTTGTACAAATAGTGGATGGTGAATATTTGATCACTTTTACTAGTTTTCAACATTGACTCTATTTATATGATTGCAATGCAGGGTAGGCCGTTGGATAAGAGAATATCACTTGAAAGTTCCACCCCCACCGTTGCCTCCTCAACAGCCTTGAGGAGAACCTATGAAGAGAATGCTTCCTACTCCTTGAGGTGTAAATATGATAGTTTGGAGTTTAGATAATCGATTCGTGCTTGCTGCAATAATGGGTAAGATATCATGGCAATGCATTGTTCAATCTACAAAGGCAAGTAGTTTACATTTGAAATCCTAGGTAAAATTATTTTGCAAGGGATCTTTTATTATTCAGTGTTCATATTAATTTTCTCTTTGTTTTTGGTTCCGACACCTTCCTCACTCAAATGGATATTGTGGCTTAACATTAGTTTTAAACATCAAATCTAAAATTTTGGTGGTTTTTTGTATCTGAGACATAAGTGTCCCGGGAGATGGAAATGGACAACTACTTGGAAATCAATGCCAGCCAATGAAGCCAATGAGGAAAATCTATTCTTTATCCCTTTTCATAAAAAAATATTTTTCCTTGAGTACTTTTATCCAACTAAGGTTCACCCAATTGAACTATATTGCAACTGAAATTATATGCTCATTTCCCTTACCATAATATGTTTCCATCCGTAATTCCAACTATAAAGATTGCAATCACGCAGTGTTGTCATTTAATGTCTTTTATTTGGGCTATTGATTTCAATTACATTGTTTGACTAGAGATTGTCTTATTTTTGTACATCTTCCATTGTCAAATTTATGTATGGGGCAAGACACTGTAAACGGATGCATTGGAATTCACTGGTTTGTTAAACCTCCATTGATTGATACAAATAAAACATGATCTTAATACTTATATCAACTGATGATGGGACCATCAGCAAAACATGAAATGTTGTACATAAACTCACATAAGCCAATGAATCCTGAAGAATAGACTCTGATTTTTTTTTTGTAGAAAATCTAAGTGATGATCTTTAATGATAAAAAAATTTCTCAGAGGAAGGCTTACCCATGGTCGCTTATTCAATTTCCACCAAACTTCATATGATTTGCTTTTTCTCTGGAAGGCTTACACATGGGCTATTGTTAAATTTCCACCAACCTTCATTTGATTGGCTTTTATTCTTCCAATGTATTGAAAAGCTATAATATTGTTTTGTATTGCTTTTTTTGATCGATTTCGTTTGCTATCTTACAAAATACTGTGCAATATCCATGTGATATATAACTGCATGCTAATTCTTCCAATTTTCAAATGTTCATAAGAATACAGGTATTATACCATAAGAAAGTTTTTTCTTATCTTTTTTTCTCTATATGTTCTGCATTAAATTCAAAATGTTCTCATGATTCAACATAGCAGGATAAGCTGAGATATGTTTAAATTTGGTGAAATTTTCTGTCTTCGTTTTACGTGAAATTTACAGAACTAGTGAAACTGATAGTTTGAATAGAGAGAGATTCATTTTATTTTTATCTTGTAAGACTCAGATTTTAAACACATGACCATTTTTTGATAAAGGGAATGAGGTTGTTAGTGGCATTTACAATTGTTTTTATACCGTATTGCTATATCTTTGAGCTAGCTCTAAACATGACAGTATTCCCAGTATACTATCCATGTTGTGCAGTGTTATTGTAAGGTTTTGTCGCTGTTAGATTGTGAACACTATTGAATATTTCTGTATGAAATTGAGGGTTGGCTTATTTTTATTTACTAATGCATTTTTGTTTCCACAACCAAAGGTTGCATTTCCTTTTACCTGCATGGATCATGGTTTTTATTTTTCTAGATTTTTACTTGTGCAGATTGCAGGATGTGTGTGAAATGTTGTTGATGGTAGCCTAGTCTACTCTTTAACTGGTCACACTGAATCGGTTAGTTTTTGCCCATTCTCGAGATTTCAATTTGTATTCAACTTCTTGAAGTTTTTAGTGTTTGTCATTTATATCTTTACTATACAACCAAACCTCTAGCCAACCAACTGTAGGAACATACAACTACTCTTACTAGTTCATTAAATCATGTATAAGCTTATTTCATATCACTGACCACCATTTGGACAAGAACCAAATCATATAAGTACAGTCTGCCATGACTGTGACTGTCATTGACATTTTAGATACCTTGTATTCTGTTATTCACAACTTTTGTTTTATGCCTCAACTTGGAAATCGCTCCGGTGGAGTTGTTAACAACTAGGCCCTTTAAAACATAGCAAAAGAAGAGCATAATCCAACGGTTAATTAAAAATTTATACCATCTGAACCGAGACCAATTTGACTGTCATAAAAAAAACCAGAAATGTGCATGTCTAGTCCGCCTAGAGCATCAGATAACTTGCTCAATACACAACCAATATTTATGAAACCAAATGTATTTCAAAGGCGCATGAATCTACTACATAATAAACCAATATTTAGATTTTTCCATTGGTTGAAACTCCCAAAAACGCCAAACTGCTGGTATCTCAGAAATGAGGGTTTGGAAATACAAAAACATTTCCATACAATATATGATACCCAAAACAGTCGCTGCTATTGGGTATTGTACCATCATCACCATGTTAATTCAAGGAGCAATGTTAACTACAACCTAAAACGATGTCATAAAAATAGAAGAGAGGGAGAAAATTATAGTTATGTTTGATGCCTGCAATCCTCCAACTTTAAGAAGGACAAAGAACATTGGCATGACCTCCAATGAGTTCTTGTCCCCTCTATTAATATAATATCTTAGTTGCCGGATTCGCCCAGGCAACCCCGGATCCGGGTCCGGGTCCGATCCGGGTCCGGATTCGCGTCGGATCCGGGACGGATCCGGGCAGGGTCCGGACCAAACCCTGTGGATCCGTCCGGATCCGCGGCTAGCGGATCCGGACGGATCCACAGGGTTTGGTCCGGACCCTGCCCGGATCCGTCACGGACCCGGGAGGATCCGAGCGGATCCAAGAGGATCTCGCGCGGATCCGCGCGAATCCTCAAGGACCCGCGGCATTGGCAAGTTAAAAAGTCAAACAATGACTTCAAAAAGAGATTTTTATATTATTTTTTTTACTTCTAACCCTAAAACGACCCTTTTTATGAGTCTTCAAACACATTTTATTTCTCATTGTGCTCTTTATTATTCTCTTTCATTTTGCTCTCTCATTCATGCAAGCTTGAAGTGAGGTGATTGAATTCGAAGGAGCTCGATTGTGGAGTGCCAAAGACCTTCCAAGAAGCACTATTCAGTCTATTTGAGTGACTAAGGTATGCATTTGAACCATATTCTCAAGTTTTTTTGATAAGTTTTGATTCTTGAAGTATAAGTTTTTCATTTTGTATAAGTTTTGAAGTTTTCTTTTTTCATTTTTGTTATAGATTGCAACAATGAGTAGAAAAGGTTCAGTGGGTGGGGAGGGATCTCAAAGATTTAAAATTGATAAAAGGTCTCCTTTGTGGAGACACACAACAAGAATTTCTCAATGTGTTGGAGGTGGGGGGTATGTATGGAAATGTAATTTTTGCAAAATACAATATAGAAGCTCCTACTCCCGGGTAAAATATCATCTTTTAGGCCCTGCGGGTCAAGGGATTAACATGTGTGAGGGGGAAGATAAGAAGGGATTGCCAGCTGCACAAATAGCAGCTTTGGTAAAAGAACAAGAAGAAGTTGATAGAATATGTGCAAAGGGGAAACAAGTTTCTTATACCAGTAAACAAAAAACAATGCAGCCACCCACTCAAATGCAATCTAGATCACATCCATTCTTGCCTATGCCTTCTAGGGATGAAGATGTAGATCAACCATACAACACCCCCCGCAAGAGAGGCCCATTAGAGAGGGGATTTCAAATTGAATTAAGAGAAATTGCTGATGCCAAATTTGGACGTTGCCTCTTTGCAAATGGTATTCCATTCAACTTTGTGAGATCACCTTATTTTAGTGACATGTGTGAAGGAATAAATGAAGCACCTTCTGGTTACCGTGGCCCTAAATATGAAAAGTTGCGCACCACCATATTACAAAATGAGAGAAAAAATGTAGAGCACCTACTACAACCAATAAGAGATTCTTGGATTCAATCAGGTGTGTCTATTGTTTCAGATGGATGGAAAGATTGTAAAAACCGTCCTTTAATTAATGTAATTGCTGTATCCTCCAAGGGGTCAATGTTTTTGAAGGCGGTTGACTGTGAAGGCGAACTTAAAAATGCAGAGTTCATTGCCCAGATTCTCATTGAATCCATAGAGTCCGTGGGTCATCACAATGTTGTCCAAGTAATTACGGACAATGCAAAAGTTTGCAAGGCTGCAGGTGCTTTGATAGAGGCTAGATATGATCACATCTTTTGGACACCGTGCACCGTCCATTCTCTCAATCTAGTGATGAAGGCAATTGGCACCGAAATAGACTGGGTGAAACAGGTGTATGAGGAGGGTGAGGAGATTCAAATGTTTGTGACAAATCACCATATGTCACAAGCAATTTTCAGAACTTACTCAAAATTGGAATTGTTGAAGGTAAATTTTAAAATTTAATTTATAACTTATTTAGTTTCATTTATCATTTTATAATTTTTATGTCATGTTTTAACTTTCTACTAACATGTTTTAGGTGGCTGAAACCCGGTTTGCCTCTCACACAATTGTGTTGAGACGGCTTGTCAAGGTGAAGGAGGCCTTATCACAAATGGTTATTAGTAACCAATGGAGCATCTGGAAGCAGTCCAGTACAGTCAGGGCCCAAAAGGTGAAGGCATTGGTATTAGATGATGATTGGTGGACTCGTGTGGAGTATGTCTTGGAATTCACTGATCCCATCATGTCTATGCTTTGATTTGCCGACACTGATTTACCATGCTTGGGGGATATCTATGATAGCATGGACACAATGTTGGAGAAGATAAAAATGGTAAGTCATAAATTTAATACATTCCTTTATCTTTGTTTATTGAGAGTTATTTAAATTCAAAATTGACATAATGATAACTTACATGAACTTCATTTGATATCCCAGGTCATACATAGGAGAGAGAATGATCCTGAGGACACCTTATACAAAAAGGTGGAAGCAATGGTTCTTCATCGTTGGAACAAGATGACCACACCATTGCACCTCCTAGCATATGCTCTTTCTCCTAGGTACTATAGCGCACAAGTACTTGGTATTCCAAGTAGAGTGGCACCATATAGAGATGCTGAGGTTGCCAGTGGGTATAAGAAGGCATTTGATAAAATCTTCCGTGATCCAGATATTGGGGTAAGTGTTAGGAGAGAATTTGGATCATTTATCTCAGGAAGAGATCTCCACCCTACTGCTATCAATGACCAAAGCAAAATGGATGCTGTTACATGGTGGTATCTTCATGGGCAAGATTATCTATACCTCCAACCTCTTGCGATTAAGATTCTATCACAAGTAAGTTTTTAAGGTTTAACTTTTTTTTTCTTTTTGTTTTGGCACTTGCATTGTAGAATTTAATACTTAACGCTCTTCAATTTATCTTGTATTTTTTTAATTTTGTTGGTTTTTTCTCTAGGTTGCGAGCTCTTCTGCTGCTGAGCGGAATTGGAGTACTTACTCCTTTATCCACTCAGTCAAGCGTAACCGGTTGGCTGCAAAAAAAGCAGAAGATTTGGTGTATGTTCACAACAACTTGCGTCTCCTGTCACGGAAGGATCCAAAGTACAAGAAGGGGCCAACGAAGCTTTGGGATGTAGCACCCGAATCTGCTGACCTAGATATGACCATTCACGATCTTGCTAGAAGCACTTTGGCTAATGTGGATTATGATGGTGATGATGATGATGATGAGACAGCACCCTCTAGTGCTAGTGGAACTTTGGGTTCCATTAATGATGATTTTGATCAAACACTTGCAGCTACTGGAGACCCCATTGATCCAGATTTTTTTGATAATCCATTTGATTGATGAACCATTGAACATTGAATCATGTCTCAAACTTTAATGAACAATATTTTGAAATGTCATTTTGTAATTCAGTAATATAATTCAATGTGCTGATTTTCTTTAGAATTGTCAACATAGAATGATAGATCAATGATCAAGTATGCTATTTGAAGTTTTAATGATCAAGCATCATAGATTCATACTCATAGTATGAAATGATTTAGTTTTAGAATTAAGTATATTTCTCTTATATTTTTTGATATATAAATTTATAATGCATATATATATATATATATATATATATATATATATATATATAAACTCACGAATCCTCACGAATCCAAAACGGGAAAAAAAAATTTCACGAATCCACGAACCGGATTCGCGAACCCGAATCCGTCCCCGAACCCGAATCGGCAACTAAGTATAATATGTTACACATCTTTGTTAATATACTGGTGCTGAAATTAAAAAGTTATTAAGGGTTTGTTAAGGATCAAGTCTTTCCTAAGATCTGATATTATAAGGAATGAGGTCATCTTGTAGGGCCTCTGTTTTGGGGATTTTTTTTTCATCTTTGTACATCTCACAACAAACAATGTATCAATTCTTCAAACTAATTTTCTATATTTTAGTCATTTAAATCTCCAAATTTAATAGATGGCTAATATAATGCATATAGAGAAGGTCATTTGTCCTCCCTCGGAGAAATGAATAGTCAATGAATCTCACAGAACTGTATGGCCCTCTTGCCTTGCAAACAGAGAACTAATTAGAGTCTAGGTAAGATGACTTCCACTAAAGAGTTTGGGAAGATACAAGTACCCCATTTGCAATCTCCATTTATCACCAAGCTCTGTGCAAACCCACAACATAAACTATATTATTGTTTTTGATGATGAATTAAATTTTTGTGCTCTTGGTTCAAAGTTGTATGAGAGCCAAAGGGAAGTTGTGTTATTTCTGGGGCAATTTGCAAAAACAGATCTTGAATGCAAGGTATTTGATGATGTGTTATTTGGCTGTGCCATGCTATTTTTAGTTAGAAATTGGAAAATGATAGCCAAACATTATATGTTTATTTATTGAGCAGTCCCCATTTTCTATTTATGGATTGAAATAATGGATTTAAATCTGATATCCATTTCAAAAATAATAAACTACATTGACAACTAAGAGTTTTAGATTTTTTCTCAATTTTCTATTAGATTCTTTCTTGGACTTTTTGGTTGAGTAAATCTATGGAGCTTGACGGAAAGTATGAAATTTGGTATGAGTTTTAAATAACATTATGTTATCACTTGTCATTTTTCTGTGGAAAGAAACATTTAACAAAATCTATATTTCGAAGTAGGTTTTATAAGAATACAAAATAATCTAAAATTTAGGGCTGCAATTGGCATACCAGGTGAAAATGAATTATTTCTTTTTTTGCACAAGAATTTGACAATTCAAATATTTTGGCTTTACCCATATACAGGTGTACATTGTCAAAAGAGGGGTTGTTCGACCTCTTTCAAATATGCTTCAAACTAATTGAAGGAGATGGTATCTTTTACCTTGGGTATATTAGCATAGGTTTGAATTTTTCATGTGTTCTGGGTGTGGTCATTTCCTACATTTCAGCAATTTTCTTGATTTTTTTAATGGTTTTTTAGAAAAAAATTCTGACAATGATTGTTAAAATGCATTACTAGTTATAAAACTAGGAATCTCTTAAGTTTATTAATATTCAATGTTACTTCTATGCTGGTTTATTTTCAAAATCTTAAATTCAAATTACATTTATATCTTTTGATGATCATAATTGACACGACCAAGCTATCATTATTCATTATGGAGAATTAACTCCATTGCTAGAGCTGCTTGATTTTAAAAATGGATCTCTTCAACAAAATATTTCTTTTATTCTACATGTGCTGACAGATAATGATGTCTTTTAGGAGATTGTCTTCAAAATCACACAACACTTAGAATCTATTATTACATATATTTGTGATTTTATTTAATCTGGGCGCTTTTTCTTTGTTGCTATTTCTATTAGTTTATAATTTTTATTTCTTTCAATTTTGTATATATGACTTGACTCCACAGGCATAATTGATAGTTTTTTCAAGACAATGTTTCTGATATTGTAAAGGAGGGAGGAGTCAAAAAGTTTCAAGATGTAGAATTGATTGGTTAGGTTAAATCGATTCATTGATGCCTTTATAAATCAACATTTGTGATTTTTAGGAAAGTATAATTATATACATTTTTTATAAATATGGCCCATTACAACGCTGCTTTGAATTTTAGACATGTGGCAATGTTTTTAGACTAGAGAAATAATTAACTACAAATTCTTGTGTCTTCATTTTTATGAATCTTATGTGTTACTGAATTTTCTGGGTCCTTGCTACAGCCTTTAAAGGATTGTGTGGCAAAGAATTTGAATAGGCTAGTGGAGAAACTTTATGGAAGAGTAAGTTATTTTTTCTAGCTTGTCGTTGCAAGCTTACTTTGTTTTTGATTTTTTGAGTTTGTTGCCAACGGTTATTGACTTTCTTTTATAATTTACTGGAAAACTTCCCATTGCATTGTTAACTTCATAGATATTTTAGTTAATTACTTGAGGCTCCATGATGAACAAAGTTCAAAGTTCACGAACATCCAACCAAACACTTATGAGATCCACATCCTCAGTTACAAGGTTTTTAAATCAATGACAAACTTATTTCATCTGCATTGATAACCACTTGATCAAGGGACAATCAAACAAACAATAATCTGCCATAAACTTAACTGTCATTGTCATGATAATTATGGTTGTCTCCAACAGAATTCAACTTTGATTGATCAAATCACCAAGATAGATTTCTCAAGCACAAATGGTGGGTTATATAACATTACTTCATCACTTAAAACCATTATAAGTCCCTTTGAGAATCATTAACAATTCAAACAAAGCAATCTACTGTCATACATATTCATTTCCATTCTGATTTTCATTATAATCTGCAACAAACAGTCATTAATAACTTCTGCAAAACTGAAAATAACTCCAATCGCTTCGGTCAGATTTTATATGGCCTAGTTATAGATGTGTTCCCCAATTTATATCCCGATCCAACGGTGTAAACAAAAGTTACAACGTTTCTTCCAAAACTGGTAATGGCTGTCATAAAAGCAACAAAAGAAATGATTGTACAGCCTGCCTAGGACATCCATTTTCTCATCATACACAAAACCATTTGGACTGAGATAAATTAAATGTTTAATTTAATTCAATTTTCTATCAAATACCAAAAGACCACAACTTTTTTAATGGTTGAAATAAGAGAAACTAACAGATCTCATCAAACCCCAAGAAATGAGGGTTATATGGCTAATTTTGGAAAATCCATTCATCCTCCTATAATTCATGGATAGTGCTCAAATAAGGCTAGAAACAAAGTTAAATAATTGTTCTATGATCTCAAATAGGTTTTTGAATTATATCCATCCAATTACAATTATAAATATGCCTTGGAATCAGAAAGAAACGTGTTGTTATAAAGAACAGTCAGAAATATTAGACAACCTTTAACATTACTCATTAAATCTTTAAAAAAAATACATTTGAAATGGATTACATGATATTTCCTTCCTTTATCAGCCCTTATGTCATCATTCCATAAAGTATTGCATCCAAACCATTACCGAAAAATTAAAACACTCTACTATCTACCCAAATTCTGCACAAAAAGGTGGCAGTTTAGAGGTTTTATTGAATACACCTAGCTATCATCCCCTCTAACTCAACCGCTATCATGAATTCGACCGAAACATGAAGTATATAAGACTTTCAGTTCTCTAACTGATCCAACCACTCTCTAAGACCAAATTTCTCAATTTTGACAACTTTTAGTGTATTTTTGCTTGACAACTTTTATTGCAAGATTGACAACTTTTCAGTTTGAATTCCTAGCTTGCTACAATTTTGCACAAACACCTTTAACAACTCAAAATGGACCAAATATTACATATTATAATCTATTTACGCTTCCTTTGGTAAATATCACATCTTATTGATCACAACCCTGGATAACAAGTAAAAACAAGGAGATTTGGCACCTTTGAATGGCTCTCCACTAATGGTGCTAATATGACTGGCAAGAGTATACAAGAGAAATACATTGTGTTTGGTGTTGATCCCTTCTGCATAACAATTCATGCCTTTCTATACATCATCCCACACCATACATACTGTACATTGTAACACATCATCCCACCACATAGAGTATTCAGTAGCATGGGCGCAGGCATCTAAGCCAAAAACTAAAAAATAGCGGGTAGCAGAGGCAAAGGCATAGACAATTTCCTCGTTAGATTTAGTAAACTAAACAGGAGATTCTTTTGACTAACCATATCCGGTGCTTGATCCAGCACCGATAGCATATAGCTTATCGACCAGCAGCATACATACCAGTTGTTGATTCTATTGAAGCAGCACTCACAGTTGTTTATCCACCAAGCACTGAATAGACGTATATAAGATCGATACCCAAGCCCAGGTGCATAAGCATATCCATTAGTATATTTAGTAGATGAAGCACCAGTACTATCAGTTTACCTATAGAGTATATACATAAGCAGATCCAATAGCATACCCAGTACCAGTAACAACATCTAAGCTACCATCTCTAGTAGCAGAGTAAGAAGCAAGGGTAGAAACTTACCCAACACCATTCATTTGAAGAGCATTTGCATAACCAGCTCTAGGTGTAGCATCAATAGCAGTGGTCATAGAATTTTTACACAACCCCCTCCAAACTATAAAACTATTCTAACTTGAATGTTCTAGTATGGTAAAGAATCCCAAATTTCTTACAGCACCGTGTAGCTTAACATTCAATCAGATTTGAATGACCACTACTTAAACAATCTTGTTATCTAACATTGGACATCACTGTCCTCACATGGCATATCAATATGTTTGAGTCATTTGACAATAATTTTTGTAAAACTTGTTTTTTATTCTTGAAATCTTTTGTTTCTGACCTTTAAGACCTCTATGCATGGATGCCTTTGTTATTATCCCAACATTGGAAACCACTGATTTTTTATATGACAGTGGCATCTTTCATAATAGTTCCCATAAATCTGATCCTCTAATGCATTGATTTCTATCATTATTGTAAGCATTATCTTACATCTTGATTGGATATTTTTTTGACATAGATTTCTATACATGATGCATCTTTGTACCTCCTTGATAGAATTCTATACTTTTTTGACATAGATTTCTATACACGTTACAGTCTTGTTTGAGACAATACAAATTTTTTGCATGTAGTGCCTTTGGAAGGAGATTCTCATATAAGCAGGAATTAAAATCAACCACTGGTTGGAAAATTCAATCAAAAGATTAATGAAGCCTTCATTAGAAATCTAACATGGAAGCCTTCATTAGAAATCTAGATAGCTGTCCTATTTTCTATGCAGATTTTGGTCTGAGAAAGTTTTTAAAAATAAACTTTATATTGTACGCTGCAATATAAACTGGGGTTTGCAATTTTAAAAACATAGCATATTCTTCCACAAAAACAGAGCATACTTTGCCACAAAAATAGAGCATTCTATTTCTTTCACCATGCTGATCATTAAGTGATTAATTTAATGTTTAATTGTTGTTTGCATTTTTCTTTCTTCTTTCTCCACTGTTATTATTTTTTATCAGCTAGTTGATAAGAGCTAGATGTAGGGTTGTCGCCAAATTTCACATGTAGGTTGTTCTTCGTACTGAATTGGTATATTTTTTAAGAAGTCATCTTAAAGTTTTGAACTATGTATTTGATTTGTGTCTCAACTAAAGAGGATTTAGTTGATATCTGATCAATAAATTTTTTGCACATATAATTTTTTTCACTAAACTTGGCACTGTTGATTTGGTTCCTGATGGATTTTTGTTTCATATCCCACTTTGAAAATTTGGTGACATCAGTGTGTATGAAAAGATTGGTAAATTGACTACAAAACCCAAGAGGTTTCTGCTCATCAAATTTCCTTAATAACACTAATTTTATGATTGATGTATTGGATAGAAGTGCAATAGATTGGTAGGTTATCGGGAGTGTGGACTTCTAAAGCAGTAAAGTTTTTGATAGGTTAATTAGGAGTGAAAATGTAGAAGGTATGATCATTGGTACATACTTTATCTCTATTTTAATGTGGTTGGTTTCCCCTAAAGATATATGCTTGTCATTATAATAAAGGAAAGAGCCACATGTAATGTATTTTCCAATGGCATCATTCACTTCATTCCTATATTGCATATTGAATAACTTCACCATTGAGTTTAAAGTATCACTATTCATCCTCCCCTTAGGCTTTTCTACCCTTGAACTATAGATGGAAAAACTTGAAATCATGTTTAATGGAAAGTACTAGTATACATGGTATGATTATTCTTTAAAGGGTACTAGCTCAATGGAAGAGCACCTACTTTACAAGTAGGAGGATGATGGTTCGATTCCATCGTGCCCTAATATGACTAAATTAATGACCAAATATATGATTGAATTAAGGACTAAATATATGACCAAATAAATGACCAAATAAACAACCAAATAAATGACCAAATAAACGACTAAATAAATGACTAAATAAATGATTAAATAAATGACCAAATAAACGACCAAATAAATGACTAAATAAACGACTAAATCAATGACTAAAATAGTTTAGTCATACATTTGGTCGCGAGATAAATGACCGGCAATAAACTACTAATGATCACGTGACCAAAATTAGTCATTTATCTACAATTTTTAGTAATTTATTTAGTCATATTGTTGTTTTTGTACTAGTGGTTGTAGGTTGTTGTAGGTATGCGAATTTTGTATTTTCTTTTAAGTGTGAATTCCTGTTGGAGTTCAATGTCTTCTATTTCGGAGGTGAAAGATCCTCCCTACTTGGCATCCACAGTTTCGATGGGAGTAACTCTTCACCCTATTTTGCTTTCTCTCAGTTGGAGATTATTGTAATCTAAAGTGTTATAATCTGAATATCTTTTGCTTGTGTCAATCTTCATATCTATGTTTTTCATCAGATAGTTTTGTGGTGTGTCCATCTGTGCCAAACTATATTATCATTTCGGTTTGAAATGTCATTGGAATCTGTCAGCGACTGACGAGAGAGGCATCGTACGACACTGATTTGGTCTGTACGTCATCATATGGTCATTGCATACCACCTCGCCACCCTATCGTATGACGTCTGTTAGGAATCTTTACGGGAGTACCAAGCTGCATACTGCGTCAAGTCCCCCGTATGACCGAAAGAGTATTTTGTCATACGAGTTAAGTGATTTCCATATGAAGTAGTGATCTTTCGTACGAAGATTGGATGATTGTCATAGGAAGTCCGTACAAGTCGAACATAAGGTTTGAGTCATGCGTTGCAGGGGTGTTGGCATTGCCTTTGGAAAGGGTAGTGAAACTTCTAACTATCGTACGTCTAAGACCGTGGGGGCTGACACATTATAGTAGTATCAAAGCTGGTGATCTTGCCAGCCTGTTGGGTGACGTTGGATGTGGACAAGATCCTAATCAGTAGACAGGATGGGAGAATCAAGCATTGAAATGATGACATTGCTACGGGAGCTAACAAGAGGGCAACAACAACTCAACAAGACATTAGTGAATGGACAACTTCATGAGACCTTGGTGAAGGGACAACAACAAATTAGCAAAACCCTTCGACTTTTGGCGGAAGGAAGGACAAATGGAGGTAACAATGGGTATGGTGAATTTTTTTTCAATGAGGCCTCACACAGAGCGCTCCCACACACGGCCAATGATATCAAAATTTCCCCAAAGGATTGAACAAAGTGGAGAACAAGAACCTACTTTCCTGGAAATGCAAATCAGTTTTCGCAAGACTAGTTCAATGCCAGATTTGGAGCATAACTGCCCTTCAAGGATTGTGTGGATTTGCAGATGAGATATTCTAGGAGACATGGCCATTACAATGATGACATCAAACGAAAGATTGGCAAGATAAACTTATCATCCTTGTTAGCAAATTTAAGTTGTCATTGATATAGCTTACCGGTTACTGAGAGGGGGGGGGGGGAATCAGTAAATACTATCTCTGACTAGTTTCAAACTTGTAAAATGATTCTTTAGTTGTGAAACAGAATGTAAACAATCATTTACAAACAAAACAGAACCACACAAATCGACACAAGTATTTATATGTGGAAACCCTTGGTTAGAAAGAAAAAACCACGATGAGACAGAGCTCACAACTTCACTAGTACCAAATAAAGGTGCCCTGTTAGGAGCTTACAAAACACTGGTTAAAGTGCTACCCGATTAAGGGATTTTACACAGATCAGTTAAGATCTAACTCTGTTAAGAGCTTCCTGGATACAGGACTTTGAACATCATCTGAGATGTTGTAATGACCCTCACTAGTAGGATCACTAAAATCTCTAATTTTGTGCTTATGGAATTTCGTCAAACAGTTGGCATGCACTGGTATGTTTTGCTTGCAATGATGTGTTTCAAGGTGTTTATTGTTTTGGCACCAAATTCCAATTGAGATAACAATACCAATGTAGAAATGTATTACAATGTGCAACAATGAATCTCAAAGCAATGTAAAGACTCACTACATATATATCAAACTTCTCTAATTCTGATTTCACTTTCCAGAATTTATATGACTATTACATCTATCACATATGAGCACTGTTTATGGACTGTCTACAATACATGAACTAGGATATGAAACGTATGAATCATCTTACATGACATAGTCCTATCAATGCACCACATTACAATGCAA
Source organism: Chamaecyparis obtusa (assembly GCA_027943335.1). Classification (NCBI taxonomy): domain Eukaryota; kingdom Viridiplantae; phylum Streptophyta; class Pinopsida; order Cupressales; family Cupressaceae; genus Chamaecyparis; species Chamaecyparis obtusa. The sequence continues at coordinate 757,393 of BSBK01002506.1, read as the reverse complement.
AGTCTGAATACAATGACTGTTTCATAAACATATCTGGGGACTGTTACATAGCAAGGAACTTGGTAACAACTAAGTCTAATAATGCAACTTCTAATACAATGACTCCAAGACTATAACAGTGACTGATTCCAATACAATGCATCCAATTACTATGCCAATTTAGTTATGACAGTGACTAACCAATATCTGCTGTAACTATGACTGAGACCAAGCAATTATCACAACTTCCTTGAATTCAAATGCATACTAAACTCATGAATGGAACCTGTTAATCGCTTCCCAATGCCTGGTGATGACCGCTAATGTAATCGGGACTGGAACAGTCCCAAACTTCACCTACAATCTCTGCCAAACTGCATGCAAGTACAAGCCGTACCAGGCCGTACATGTACGACACCTGTATAAAATAAAGGGGAGAGTTTTGACACCCCAATCTGATATCAATAGGACCGCCTATACAGTACTAGTCTTCACTCCAAAGCATTAAATTTATCTCCAAGGGATTTAAGAGATATGAGCAAAATTTTGAATCCAGGCCCTGGTATGAAGTGACTGAAAATGTGCCAAAATGTCTTCAATCTATCACCAAAATGATTCACCACTTAAGTGATGAATTCCAAACCCTTATTCAACCAGTTACAAACCCTCAATATCAATTTTTCAGGTCTGCTTTTTCGGACTGCTTTTTCGGATTTGCTTTTTCGGACTGCTTTTTCGGACCTGCTAAAAACGGCCGCCTATAATTTCGAACCTGCTAAAAATTGCCTCCTATAATTTCGGCCCTACTAAAAATGCCTCCTGAAATGCTGTTTCAATCACAAACAAACCCTTACAACAAATTCTCAATGAAGTACCAATGAGATGGCTGAGTACCAACTCCAAACTTGCAACCCTTCAGTAGATATTTCACTACCTTAGTTATGCCAATCTAGGGGAGTGATCGTTCCCAAAGATCGAATAGTATTTGCAGACCACAAGGCTACAAATTGCTTCACAATGAAGAAGTAGAAGAAATCCCAAATCCAAGCATGTAGAAATGAAGCCCCAAGCCCTCTATTTATTCTTTTCCTTGAGAAGTTGCTAGAACTTCTAGAAACATCCAATTTTAATGTACTTTATAATAAAATAACATTATAATAATAAAGTACATTTCTCAACTCAAAATTATAACAATGTAGGCCCAAATGTCTCATAACTGAACGTAGGCTCAAGACTGAACGTAGGCTCACTCTGGATGTAGGCTCCACTACAACTGCATGTAGGCCCAAACTGGATATAGGCTCTACCGAATGTAGGCTCTGTCAGCAATATGCAATCAAATGATCAACATAATGACCCTCTCTCCAAACCATTTGCCTACGAGAGTCGATGATAGGCAAATCCGTCATGCCAAACGATGTCAGCCAAAATGGGGACATGACAGTCTACCCTTCCTGAAATTGCTTGTCCCCAAGCAATGGCTAAACAAATAATCAATCAATCCACCTGGATCCCAAATGTAGTCATGATCTAAACTGCTGTCAATCAACGCAAGCTCCTGCAATATTCTCTGAAATATAATCAAGAGGAATCCATAATCAAACTGGCAAATACAACTCAACCAAACTCCAACATCACAACTGCCAGTGTCAGGAACCCACGAGAAACAAACTCTCGAAATATCAGAACCCAAGTAGAGAGGACAACTCAAACTGCCAACATAGTAAATATCACCAACACATCCCACTGGCCTATGTAGAGCACACAATCCAACTCTGCAACAACGGTGGACACTCCCGAATAAAACTGCACCAAGTACGGAGAATCCACACACTGTACAACTCCTGAAGTGAAAACAACTCTGCAAATCACCGACCACTGTCTCATAACCATAACTCCCATGTACCGCTGATGGTGAATAATCATCACATGATAGATAGCAAGAACTAGAACCCAAACCAAATCTAATGGCCATCAACTCCTCAACACCATGCACAGGTAATACAACCCACTGCGGCTGATCACTAGCTAAGTCAAGAGATGACATAGCCAAAGGAGTAGAATCAATAACAACAACCGCTGAGGTATCACTCCCAAACTCCTGCTCTAAGTCATGCACTATCAAGATGTCAACCGCAGAACCTATCGCCATGTCATGCCCATCACAACACTCATTCTGAGGCATCAAACCATCCCATAACTGATGACAAGCACTAGGAACCAAAGTACATCTACGTATCATCATCTCATCATCATGGTCATCAAAGGTAAACTGATGAGCATACCTCATAGTGTAATGTCGATAGAATGCGCCAATCTCAGTCAGTGGCTCAGACTGCAATCCAAATGAAACTAACTGCAATTGATCACTAACCAAGCTGGAACTAACTACTACCTCCGAAGACACCGCCAAGGGAGTAGTATCACTAGCAGGAACCATGCCAACTACCAGCTTATCAACATCAAACATGATCTCTAGTACAACATCACTAGTCTCCATGCCATCAGTAGTAGAGACCACCACCAAGTCAAACATACCACAATGCTCAGCTGCAGCACCCAACTCAACTGAACCTGCCTCCAGTGGAAACGAACCAAACATGCCAATACTAGTATCGAGGACAGATATATCCTCATCTCCACTGCCTCTGTCAACCTCGACCATGGACATCCTCGGATCACCAGACACCACGGTCTGTGACTCTACAGAATTTGGTAAAGACTGAAGTCGCTCTAACTCCATGGTCACCTCAGCCAAATGAAACTGTGACTCCTCAAAAGCCAACTGTGTACTCTCAAGAAACTCAAAAGTCACCTCGAGCTGCTGAGTAAGCTCACTCACCTCATCTTCCTTGACTAATAATGCGTCATATGCTGTACTGCCCCACTCCATAAGATAATCTCTGTCGGCTACCAACTGCATATAATTGTGTCTCAGAATCCGGATAGCCTCCCATAAAGAGTGGATCTCTGTCAAGGAAAGATAACTGCCTCCCTGCTCATCACTAGTAGGAGAACCCCATCCATAAACTGCTAACAACTGACGAGCAGCATCGAAATGCTCGCAAGCGGCAAAAATGTCACGCTCACTAACTCTCAACTGACTAACCACATGATGGCGCTGGCTAGACTGTCTCCTACCATCCTCTTCTAACGCACAATCCAAAGTTGTAAACTCATAATCACTGAGCTCCAAAATCCTATCATCCAAACTCTGCGAACCGACTCCAATGCTCATATCAGCACATGGAGTACCAAAGACTGTAGCATCACTATCCCACTCCACTGTACTGAAAGAATCTGCTGAGGAAGCTAAGTCCTCAAGACTATCCACAACATACTCCTGGATGTCCTCAACACCAATACGATCCTGGACTCATCTGTAAACACTAACATCTCAGATGTGCCTAAATCATCACAAGCCCACTGCATCCTGAGTGGTCGACTGGAAATGCACACAACTCCAAACACCGGTGTATAAAAACTAATACTAGCATCTAGCAAGCTGCTATGAATGAGAACAACACCGTGTAATCTGCTAATCACATCCATGATAGCACTCAAGCAATCACTGCTACCAATAAGTGATAAGGATCTCCAGTCAACATAATCCCAAACACCAATATAACAATCCCGAATCCACATCCGTAAACTAGAATCAGCTGGTAACTCAAGCAAACTCCTCACCTGAGTAATATGACTAATACCAACTAACTCCACATACATGTCTGATACTGTCCCCAAATCCTGGATATGAATGCAAGGTGTACTCTCACAACTATCATCCACCACATGTGATCTGACTGTAAAAGAAAGCTGAGTCCCTGCCATATGCGCTAACTCCTGAACTGAACTCACCTCAAGACAAAGCTCGTCCACATGTCTCTCTGTTGCACCACTCTGATCAACTGTACTATCCTCAAATGTGACAGTATCCTCAACTACTGTAACATCATCAGGATCAACTGTACCGTAACCACTATTAGAGCCAATCACACAATCCGGTGTGCTTGTGATATCTCCCTGTATCAAATCAGCATGTCTCTCCGAGTCCTGTAATGCCAATGGAGTACTCAACAAAGAGGCCCGGGTATCCTCTAGCTCACGAGAAAGCCTGACAGCTTCCTCCTCCTTCGTCCTCAACGCGTCTGAATAGTCTCCGGCAAAGGTAAGAAGATGGTCACGGTCCGAAAGAAGATGTAAATAACTCATCTTCATCGTTCCCATTCCTTCCCTAATCGCCTATAAGTCAATACAAGAGGTCTGCGCCTGTACTCCCTTATGTCTACTCTGTGACTGAATCATCCGGATATGATCCTCCATCATCTCCCACATCCTATCATGATGAGATAATGAAGTCACAATCCCATCCTCGCTTACCCTAAGCTGACTGGACAAAACATGTGAAGTGCTATGTGCCTCAACCTCGTGTGATGTAGCGTCTAACTGTGCCTGATACTTTCTATCAGCAAAGTCACGAATACTCAATGTCTGCTCAGCGCTGATATGTATCTCATCATCATGCACAACAACCTCCTCACAATCATCATCTAAATCCATTGTGCTGTAGTTACTATTCTGAGCACCTGTGACATCATCCTTAGGCAACCTGTATACAACTGTCTCAACTTGAGTACCAAGTTGACAGTTACTATCAACCTCCATAGTGTCCTTCACCACTTCCTCTTGTGGCTCAGTAGAAACTGAAACATCTGTCGGAATGCTAACTTGTTTCTCAAAATCCTCATGAAGGTTTTTGGTAACTGTGTCTGCCGATCTCATGTTATCTCTCCTGCGAGAAGATCTGCCAAATAAAAATCTAGTCAACTTATCCACCCTGGCTGGGTCGGATAGCATATCATTCATCCAACGATTTCTTTTTATCACAGACTCATTCAACTCATCAATTTCTTTCTTGATCTCAACCCAACTGTCTGAATGATTACTTTTTTTGCTGCTTTGTGGTTCCACTTTCAGAAACGTAGGCATTGTAGGACGGTTAACTGACCATGAAGTGTACCTCTTCCTTTCCATTCTGCAATCAATCGAGTGCTGGTCACTCATACAATTCTGTTCTTCCCCAACAGGATGGCAGGAAACCGCTCTGATACCACTGTAATGACCCTCACTAGTAAGATCACTAAAATCTCTGATTTTGTGCTTATGGAATTTCGTCAAACAGTTGGCATGCACTGGTATGTTTTGCTTGCAATGATGTGTTTCAAGGTGTTTATTGTTTTGGCACCAAATTCCAATTGAGATAACAATACCAATGTAGAAATGTATTACAATGTGCAACAATGAATCTCAAAGCAATGTAAAGACTCACTACATATATATCAAACTTCTCTAATTCTGATTTCACTTTCCAGAATTTATATAACTATTACATCTATCACATATGAGCACTGTTTATGGACTGTCTACAATACATGAACTAGGATATGAAATGTATGAATCATCTTACATGACATAGTCCTATCAATGCACCACATTACAACGCAAAGTCTGAATACAATGACTGTTTCATAAACATATATAGGGGACTGTTACATAGCAAGGAACATGGTAACAACTAAGTCTAATAATGCAACTTCTAATACAATAACTCCAAGACTATAACAGTGACTGATTCCAATACAATGCATCCAATTACTATGCCAATTTAATTATGACAGTGACTAACCAATATCTGCTGTAACTATGACTGAGACCAAGCAATTATCACAACTTCCTTGAATTCAAATGCATACTAAACTCATGAATGGAACCTGTTAATCGCTTCCCAATGTCTGGTGATGACCGCTAATGTAATCTGGACTGGAACAGTCCCAAACTTCACCTCCAATCTATGCCAAACTGCATGCAAGTACAGGCCGTGCCAGGCCATACATGTACGACACCTGTATAAAATAAAGGGGAGAGTTTTGACACCCCAATCTGATATCAATAGGACCGCCTATACAGTACTAGTCTTCACTCCAAAGCATTAAATTTATCTCCAAGGGATTTAAGAGATATGAGCAAAATTTTGAATCCAGGCCCTGGTATGAAGTGATTGAAAATGTGCCAAAATGTCTTCAATCTATCACCAAAATGATTCACCAATTAAGTGATGAATTCCAAACCCTTATTCAACCAGTTACAAACCCTCAATATCAATTTTTCAGGTCTGCTTTTTCGGACTGCTTTTTCGGGTCTGCTTTTTCGGATTTGCTTTTTCGGACTGCTTTTTCGGACCTGCTAAAAACGGCCACCTATAATTTCGGACCTGCTAAAAATTGCCTCCTATAATTTCGGCCCTACTAAAAATGCCTCCTGAAATGCTGTTTCAATCACAAACAAACCCTTACAACAAATTCTCAATGAAGTACCAATGAGATGGCTGAGTACCAACTCCAAACTTGCAACCCTTCAGTAGATATTTCACTACCTCAGTTATGCCAATCTAGGGGAGTGATCGTTCCCAAAGATCGAATAGTATTTGCAGACCACAAGGCTACAAATTGCTTCACAATGAAGAAGTAAAAGAAATCCCAAATCCAAGCATGTAGAAATGAAGCCCCAAGCCCTCTATTTATTCTTTTCCTTGAGAAGTTGCTAGAACTTCTAGAAACATCCAATTTTAATGTACTTTATAATAAAATAACATTATAATAATAAAGTACATTTCTCAACTCACAATTATAACAATGTAGGCCCAAATGTCTCATAACTGAACGTAGGCTCAAGATTGAACGTAGGCTCAAACTAGATGTATGCTCACTCTGGATGTAGGCTCCACTACAACTGCATGTAGGCCCAAACTGGATATAGGCTCTACCGAATGTAGGCTCTGTCAGCAATATGCAATCAAATGATCAACATAATGACCCTCTTTTCAAACCATTTGCCTACGAGAGTCGATGATAGGCAAATCCGTCATGCCAAACGATGTCAGCCAAAATGGGGACATGACAGATGTTACCCTGTTAGGGGATTTTTACAATGAACCAATTAGGTTCACCCTGATAGAGGGATTTCGATATGATTTTAACACTTTATAAAGCAGTGATCTATTATGACACTGATTGTCAAATTAGATCATACCTGTAGATCTCTTCCCCGGTCTGCCTGACTGTTGATCTCACTTTCTTCCCTCACCTCTATGCCTGTAGCACTACTCAGAAGATATCACTTCTCTGATCTATTCAATCTTCAACTATCAACAACAACTTTTATCTTGCGTCCTATGCCTTATATTTATACAAGAGTGAACCTCTTGACTCATAGAACCGTCAGGGAGTAAACTTAGCCATAACTTATGCAACGCCTGAGAACTGTGCGTTGTAATCTAGAGTTTATCGTGAGATCATTCGTAGAGTTAAAGCTAACTTCTGTTAAAAAGCTAACTCCACTTTTGAGTGGTGGATGTCTCGCATAATCAGGCTTTTTAACTCAAACTGTAGTTCAGACTGATCCACAAAATCTAGATCAAATCTATCTTGTAGGTGGATCGGTATACCCTTATGCCCGGTTTGTCCTAGTTGTTTCATAAGACCGGTACTTAATACTTGGTTCGGTCTACCGGTGCATCTATGGAAATGGTCAACCGGTGCTTACATTCTATTTTTCATCTACCAGTGTTTTCTAAGTAATAACAGTGGCCAGTGACTCTTTACCGGTGCGAATGGGGTTTGTGAAATACACTAATGACAACTTAAATTGCTAACAATCTTCCCCTTTGTCATTGGTGGCAAAACTATTCACAAACTTCACTCACTTACTAATCATAGTGCCATGTATCGGTAGAACATACTTCCCCTAATTGAATGCTCCCGGGTGCTTCTCATTCCTGTGTACCGTCATTGTCCTGCCTGCTCTTCATTGTCCTTCACTCTTCACTGTCTTGCTTGCTCATTCCTCTGTCTCTTCCATTTCCATCTTCCCCTTTTTGCCTCCATAGGACAAAGGGTTTTGATTGATAAGATTACATTTGTAGAGTTGTGAAGATATGCTTATAGATGTTCTTTGCAGAGTGTAGGAATGGTGCCCATTGACCTGTTGTATTTTCAATGTTCTTTTGGGCCGCTTTTAGAGAAACAATAATAGTTTCCATATCTTCTACTGTTTTCTAGTCCGGTTCTTTGAGCAGAGCATCTATAGAAGTAGTTGTTTGATGCATGATATCCAGTGTTGGGGCCAGAAGCATCTGAAATCCTATGACATCTTGGATTCTCTTATTTTGTTCTTCAGTAGTCTTTCTCAAGACTTGAGCAAGACTTGTCATTTCTCTGCTAAAGGTTGTCGTTGTTTTATCTTTGATGTCAAATTGTGTTGACAAAGTTCTTATGTCTTCTGAGGTCTTTGCAGCTTTGTCAATTAAATCTTGCAAGAATATCTCAAAGTTCGAGGTTCTTCTCATCAAACCTCCTACAGTTTGTGTTTGCTGTTGAAGAACTTTTAAGTTGTCTGTCAGAATAGCCTTTATATCTGTAGCTTGTTTATGAAGAATCTCCACTCTTTTCTTCGCATAGTGGTCAATTGCTACTGTCTTTGGATCTGTTAGATCCTCACTAATTGTTTGAGCTAACACTTCCAATTGGTCGATGACCGGTTTGTCTTCATCTATATTAGCATCTGGTATGAAATTGTACAGGATATCTTTTACTTTGATAAGAACCATATCTTGTTTTCTTTTAGTAAGCTCTTTCATTTGTTTTGTTGACATTTTGCTGATGTCAATTATTGTATCGGTTATCTTGCTTCGTTTTGCTTCAGATTCTTCAGAGGATGAGGGCTTTCTTTTAGAGGAGCTAGCAAGAGTTTCCTGTGCCTTTGGGGCTTGCTCATGTTCACCTTTATCCTATTCGTCTGGCTTGTTTCCCTCTTCCGGTGTCGTTTCTAGTTGCTGAACTTGTACTTCAGGCATAGTATCATCTTTTTGATGTGAGGGTTCTTTTGGTGGGGCTTGGTCGTGTTGCTGCTTTTCAGCTATATGAAGATCATTTGCAGTGATTCCTTCATCTCCTTTAGCTGGACTTTCAATAGTAATATTGACAGAAGATTGTCCCAATGTGACCTGTTCACCAGAGGTGAACATTTCTATAAGAAATTCATGTTCTTCAGTTATTGGAATCTGAGTTGCAATAACTGAACAGGTGGATCATTAATTGTTGTGGTGTGATCCTGAGGACTTGTTGCTTCAAGAGTATTGAAATCATACTGCCTCCAGAAATCTAAAGTCTCCTTGAAGACGTCATTCTCGTACCCATTGAGAATCTTGGCAACTCTGTAATTTGTATCCAAATTCATAGATGCTTCTTCTAATAGGAGTTTTACTCTCTTGTCGCTTAGACTAGGTCTAGCTTTCACAAGTGCTTCCCTATTGATCTTAGAATTTGTTTCTAGACCGGTTCTCCATTTTGTTTGGAGCTTACTGTTTAACTCAGGAGAAAATTTGCCATTATAATCCCTAGGAGTCTTGATGAAATCTAGTAGACTTTCAACAAGAGCTTTTTCAATTTCCTCTTTGTCCTCCTCAGCTAGTACACTATACCATTTGGCTGCATTATCTATCTCTCCGAAATTTATAATTTCAGCTACAATATCATTTACAGTCATAGTGCGAGCCTTAGCTTTTTCTGGAGAAACTAGGAGTGTTGGATTTGTAGGTTCATCAGTTATGTCAACAATAACCGGTTTATCTACTCCGAGTACTCCTTTTCCTTTCCCGGTGTCAAGGACCGGTGAAGCTGTTGCCTTTCGGCGTGCTTCTTTTGCTTGTTGCTGAGTCTGAAGAAGATTGGTCCAGATGGCCACTCCATCATGTACTTTGTCGGTTTCTCCAATTAGCAGAAGACTTATCCTTTTCTTCGTCAGGAAATTTTGCTGATGTAGTTCAGCTTGTTGAGTTGCTTCTTCTAGACTGAGATGATTCTGGACTTCTAACAGAGCACGAATCCTGAATTCCTTTTCTCTGTTCATTGAGGCATTCCACCTATCTTGAAGAATGTCCAAGAGGTCCTTAGGTAATACTGTCTGAAGTTCTGCAGGATGTAAATGAAACTTGTGAAGGCATATAACTACAGCATCTTCAATTTTTCTTCGATCCTCATCATTTGCCAAAATGTATCTTCTTTCGACATTAGCCATTCCTCCATCCACGTTCTTTCAATCCTGACACAAATTCATCAATTGTTGGCTTGCCTCTTCTTGGTGGATCCTTCTTTGCTGGTATGCCGGTTTTCTTCTTTCTTTCGATGACCGGAACTGTGTCTTCGGAATCGATTTCTTCAGCTTCTTCCTCTTGTGCGCTTCCCACCGGTTGAGCTTTCTTGTTTTGTTCTTTAAGTTGTGCATATTCTGGTTACTTCTTTGGTGTAGGCATTCTTTTCACATACACATTCTTGATCAGTCCCCTTTTCAGATTTTGCTCTATTTCCTCACAGGTTCCAAACCGTTCAGCGCCGAGATCCAGGTGTGCTTCATCCAAGGCTTCTACATACGCCTTTGCGATCTTTGCAGTGATTTCGTAACCAAGCTCTGGTGCATACTCATCTCTTGGTTCTACTGCTTGAATAATGCAAAAGTCAATTGATACCAGAAAATATACCTCCTTTTTATATAGGTCAACAATAGTTGACGGAATTCTTTGTCTGGCATGCATTTTCAGTTGAACTGCCTTGAAATGATCGGTCATAGCTTTGTCAAACTGGTCTCCTAGTTGGTTGGCATAATCATTGATTTGCATCATGACCGGTCGATCTGTTGTCCATGTTACTTTTCCTATTCCAGGGAAGGAATTAGAATAGTAAAAGTAGAGACAAACTAGAAGTGTGCCAAATTTTAGTGATTTGTTTTTTACGATCCCTAACTTCTTCATGTTCTCAAAGATCTGTCCCTTTAGCATTTCGCACATATCATATTGTGCATTATCATGTATAATTCTAAAGGTTGCATGTATGCCTCCACCCGGTATGTTGTTTAGGTTACTGGATTGATATACTTTGTAACCGATCACAGCGGATGCGAACCGAACAACTGGATCTTCAATGTCAGTTATGGTCATCAATCGCTTATCGGATTTTGATTTAGTCAGATTGGCCACCACTGTATTGGATATGGTTCTCAGGGTTAGGGCTTCCCCTTGATTGCAGAACCCGGTTACCCTATGGAGATCGTCTTTTGTGATCGGAGTGCAAACTCCTTTCATGACCCAAAATCCTGGTTCATGCACTTGACTCACCACCATTCGAATTCATTCTGGTCTGAATATGGTGGGGTAGGACACTCCATTGATGATCCCAGATGATACCAGTTTTTCGTAACCATTGGGATATTTTCCATCTTTGCATAGCAAGCAATACTCGCCTCTTATGTATGCCTCACCCAACTCTTCTTGATTTGTATGGATGAATGCAGTTACATCCTCTGTCAGGAGCACTCCTTTAGCTACTGAAGAGAGCGCACCATCCATGTCGATCTCCCTGTTTTGATTCGCCAAGATATCATACGGAGGACAATCAGGTTGTTTTGTTGGAACTAGCTTAACTTCATATGACGAAGATGCCATTTCTCTTAATCAGTTGCATGGAGAGATGATTGATCGGTTCTCACAGACAATCTTGCACGATGATCGATTCGCAAGAATATTGCTCAAGCAAAATAAAGATAAACACAAGATCGCAAGGTAAAAGTAAATGAGTAATCCTTCTTTGCTTTTATAGGATTAGTGTATAACGGTAATTACCAAACGGTAACTATTGTTAAATGGCTACAACATTTAATGCCTTACCTAACCTTTCTTGCTACCTTTGCTAACCGGTAGTCCGACCCTTTAGATTAGACATGTCCTGGTTGATCACCTTACGCTTCTTCGGCCTGACCTGTGGACTAAGTGAGAGTGAAACTCACCAGTTCCACCGGGAATGGTAGGAACACTACCAGTTCCCCCTAAGCCTTGGGGGCTCAGTTTGCAAAAGAAATATCACCATCTTGTGATGACGATCTTGCCTCTGTTTTCTCCTCGGCGGAGTTCTTTGATTCTTTAATGAACCATATCTTCTTCACCTCTTTCTTGGTCTCCTTATTTTTGTTGTTCTTCTTATCAGAAGTCAAGGATTTCATCACCGGTTTGTCCAATTCTTTGCCTTTGTTCCTAATCCGGTTCCAGCAGTCCTTAAATAGGTGACCAACATTGTTGCAGCAATAGGAGACTATACCAATTGCTCTCCATGGGTTCATCCCTCTTGGATTAGGGGATTTGCTCCATGATTCACTGTTGCAATGCATCCCTTTGTTTGTATGAATAGTTCCATTCCGGTTTTTTCTTTTCTTGGAGAATACAGGTCTTGGTGATCTGAATGCCCTTGTCTTTGATCTACATTCTTCAGCTTTGTGTCCAAACTTGTTGCAGGCATAACAGTATCCCTTGAAGCTTCCCCTGGACACAGATAAGGGGCTGGACAAGCACTCATTAGTCTTGTGGTCATTTTTGTAACAGTTCTTATAGCAACTATTGTTGATTCTTACTAGTGCATTTTTGCAGTCATTAGTGTTATGACCCAATTTTCCACAATGGTTACAGGAAGTGTTAAAGATATTCTTACCCTTATGTGCTAGTGTCTTCTTGTTTTTCTTGCCTGACATTGCACCAGTTGACTCATCATTCCTTTTGGTGAATCCAAGACCGGTGTTATCGTTATGCTTTCTTTGAGCTTTGAGTTGCTCATTAAGCTTAACCAAGCTTTCATTGTATTTTCTCAGCATTTCATTCCTTTTTCCAAGGACTTTCTTTTGTTCCTCGAGTTGATATATCTCGATTGTCAGCTTCTTGCATGCTTCATCCCTAGTCTGCCATGCTTTGTGCATATTGGCATTTTCTTGGGTGACAATCAACATATCTTCTTGAAGTTGCATAATGAGTTCATTTGCCCTAACAGCTTCTTCTGCCCGGTTCATTTCTTTTTCTGAGGCTGTGGATGTCTTGACTGCTGTGTTTCTTTCACTTTCAGTTTTTCGTTTCTGCTCAGTCAGTTCAGTCATCCTCAGGGCATTTACCTTTTGCTCCCTTTTGAGATCAGCAATTTGACCGGTTAGGATCTGATTCTTTTCCGTAAGCTCAGAGACTGCCTCCTTAGCCTCATCAGATCCACTTTGTCCAAAGAGTTCATCAATGGTTTCATTGCTCTCGTTTAGTTGCAGAGCCAGCTCCTTTCTTTTTGCAAGTGATTTCCTCAATCTACTCTCCAGCGAGACAATGATGTCGTTGGCTTCTTCTAGCTGTATCTGATACCGGTAACCCTCCATGATCTTTTTCTCAAGCTATTAGACTTTGTTGTATAGAGAACCCGGGCTCTGATACCAATTGATATAGCTTACCGGTTATTGAGAGGGGGGGGTGAATCAGTAAATACTATCTCTTACTAGTTTCAAACTTGTAAAATGATTCTTCAGTTGTGAAACAGAATGTAAACAATTATTTCCAAACAAAACAGAACCACACAAATCAACACAAGTATTTATACGTGGAAACCCTCAGTTAGAACGAAAAAATCACGGTGAGACAGAGCTCACAACTTCACTAGTACCAAATAAAGGTGCCCTGTTAGGAGCTTACAAAGCACTGGTTAAAGTGCTACCCGATTAAGGGATTTTACACAGATCGGTTAAGATCTAACTCTGTTAAGAGTTGCCTGGATTCAGGACTTTGAACATCATCTGAGATGCTACCCTGTTAGGGGATTTTTACAACGAACCAATTAGGTTCACCCTAATAGAGGGATTTCGATATGCTTTTAACACTTTATAAAGCAGTGATCTATTATGACACTAACTGTCAGATTAGATCATACCTGTAGATCTCTTCCCCGGTCTGCCTGGCTGTTGATCTCACTTTCTTCCCTCACCTCTGTGCCTGTAGCACTACTCAGAAGATATCACTTCTCTGCTCTATTCAATCTTCAACTATCAACAACAACAGCTTTTATCTTGCGTCCTATGCTTTATATTTATACAAGAGTGAACCTCTTGACTCATAGAACCGCTAGGGAGTAAACTTAGCCATAACTTATGCAACGACTAAGAACTGTGCGTTGTGATCTAGAGTTTAGTGTGAGATTATTCGTAGAGTTAAAGCTAACTTTTGTTAAAAAGCTAACTCCACTTCTGAGCAGAGGATGTCTCGCATAATCAAGCTTTTTAACTCAAACTGTAGTTCAGACTGATCCACGAAATCCGGATCGAATCTATCTTGTAGGTGGATTAGTATACCCTTACGCCCGGTTTGTCCTAGTTGTTTCATAAGACCGGTACTTAATACTTGGTTTGGTCTATCGGTGCATCTATGGAAATGGTCAACCGGTGCTTACACTCTGTTTTTCATCTACCGGTGTTTTCTAAGTAATAACAGTGGCCGGTGGCCCTTTACCGGTGTGAATGGGGTTTGTGAAATACACTAATGACAACTTAAATTGCTAACAGTCATTAGTGAAGAAAGAAGCAAACACCATTCCCACCGGTATAAGGTACACCGATAGATCACTCACTTTAACTTATAGGCACCGATAGAGTAAAACATTGTAATGCACCGGTAGACCAAACAAAGTACATAGTATCGGTCTTATAGTGCATACAGGGGATGAACCAGGTATGATATTTACACCGGTCAACAGCATGTCAATTTGCACGGGTGAATGCAGAGCTATTTAAATTAAAACCGGAATATGCGAAGCATCCACCGTTTAGAACTGGAGTTATCTTTTTAACAAGAGTTAGTTTTATTTCTTCGCGAACGTCTCAAGGTAAACTCAAGATCATCTTGCAAAGCTTTTTGTTGCATGATTTATGGTTGAGAGTACAGCTTGGCGGTTCTATAAGTTAGGTTTTAATAAGATTAATTTCTTATAAATACAGGATATAGAACACAAGAAAAGAATTGTTGAATATATAGAGTAGAAGGGAAATATCTTCTTAGAGAGATTATAGTCACCAAAGGTGAAAGGCAAAAAGGCAAAAAAATTCAACAGCCAAGTAAACCGGGAAAGATCAACATGTATGATCTAATCAGACAAACAATGTCAAGTAAGATCATTTCTTTTATAAGTTGTGAAAGCATATTGAAATCCCTCTATCAGGGTGAACCCTAATAGGTTCTTTGTAAAATTCCTCTAATCGGGTAACATCTTGATTGATGTTAAAAGTCCTTTAACAAGGCGACTCCTAACATAGTTAAGATCTTAAACGATCTTCTACTAAATCCCTTTACCGGGTAGCACCTTTGCAAGTGCTTTGTAAGCTCCTAACAGGACGTCTTTATTACTGCAGTAGTGAAGTTGTGAGCTCTGTCTCACCATGGTTTTTTCCTTCTAACCGAGGGTTTTCACGTATAAATGATGTGTTGATCTGAGCATCTCTATTTCTATTTATGTATGATTAATTGTATATTGTTTATTCTAGAAGAATCTACGTACAAGGCTAAATTGGATTAAGAAATAGTGTTTACTGATTCACCCCCCCCTCTCAATAACCGGTTAGTATTAACAATTGGTATTAGAGCCTTGTTCTTAAAGATATAAAGCCTAATTGCTTGAGAAGAGATCATGAAGGGTTACCGGTATCCGAAGCTGCTTGAGGAAGCCAACGACATCATTGCCTCTCTAGAGAATAGGCTGAGAAGATCTCTAGCTAAAAGAAAAGATCTAACTCTGCAGTTAAATAAGAGCAATGAAACGATTGAAGAGCTCTCTGGGAAAAGTGGATCAGCTGAGGCTGAAGAGGCAGTCTCTGAGCTTATGGAGAGAAACCAAATCTTAACAGATCAGTTTGCCAACCTGAAGAGGGAACAAGAAGATAATGCCCTAAGAATGACTGAACTGATTGAGAAAAAGAGGAAAGTTGAAGATGAAAGAAACCCTGCAGTTAAGTCATTAACAACCTCTGAGAGAGCAAGAAATATGGCTGAAGAAGCTGTTAGGGAGAGCGATCTTATTGTTCTGCAACTTCAAGAAGACATGCAGATAGTCACTCAAGAAAATGTCAGCATGCAAAAGAACTATCATGACAGAGATGATGCATTCAAGAGGCTGGCAATTGAGTTGTATCAACTGAAGGAGCAAATGAAAGTTCTTGAAGAAAGAAATGAAACACTCAGAAGGTACAACAAAAGTTCTGCCAAGCTTGATGAACAACTGAAGGCTCAGAGAAAGCACAAGGATCCCACAAGACTTGGCTTCACCGGTCAAAGTACCAAGGAAACCGGTGAGTCTTCTGGAACCAAGAAAAGCAAGAAGGAAAAGCAGAAGCCGCTGGCACAAAAAGGTAAGAAGAGTTTCAACACTTCTTGCAATCATTGTGGGAAACAGGGTCATAGAACAAGTGACTGCAAAAATGCACCGGTAAAGCCAACTAATAGTTACTGCAAAAACTGTTACAAATATGGCCACAAGATCACTGAATGCTGGTCTTGATCCTCTAGTGTGTCGAGTGGAAGCAGGGGAAGCTTAAAAGGTATTGCTACTCATGCAACATGTTTGGACACAAAGCATATGAATGCAGATCCAAAACAATGGCATTTAGATCCCCACCAAGACTGATGTTAAGAAAGAGGAATGGGAACCGAAGCACAAACAATTGTGCCAACTGTGGAATGCACAGCCACAATCATTCCTAGTGTAATTCACCCAATAAAAGAAGGGTAAATCCATGGAAGGCAACCAAGATAGTCTGTTACACCTACAATAAAGTTGATCATCTAGCCAAACACTGTAGGAACCGATCTATGAACAAGGATTAGTCAAACCAGAGAAAAAGAATACTTAGTCTCCCAATCAAAAGGTCAACAAGGAAAAGAAGACCGAGAAAGAAGTCAAGAAGATTTGGTTCAAAGAGGAATCAAAGAGCTCTGCTGCGGAGAAAACAGAAGAAAGATCATCTGCAGATGGTGATATATAGTCAGCAAACTGAGCCTATAAGGCTTAGAACGAACCGGTAGACCATCCACCGTTCCCGGTAGTATTGGTGAGTATCAAACTCACTCAGTCTACAAGGATAACCGGACAGGTAAGGTTTGATCAACCGAGGATTGCCTATCAAGAAAAAGCCTATACAACCGGTCGACGGAAAAGGAAAGAAAAGTTAGGTAAGGTAATTAATGTTGTAGGCGTTAACCAATAGTTACTGTTTGGTAATTACCGTTATACCCTAACTCTATATAAAGAAAGGAGAATTACTCATTTTCTTTTACTTTGCAATTTGTGATTAACAATCTCTTTTTCTTGAGCAAATATTCTCGTGCTTTAATCATCGTAAGATATATTCTGTTAGACTGATCAAGCTGCTTTCTGTATAAATGAGTTGACAACAATCGCATCTTCATCATCTGTCGCCAAGCTGATTTATGCTAATTAAATCGATCGACCTGTCTACGACATCATGGCAGTTTAGAATAGGGCGAACAACATGTCTGGTGCACTGTCATCCATACCTGATGGTGTTCTCATGACAGAAGACGTGACCACTTTCATTCATGCCAAGCAAGAAGAACTAGGTGAGACCTACATCCAGAGCGAGTACATCTCACTGTACGAAGACGACAGACTTTCGGACAAGTATGCAAAGTTGGTATCATTCGGTCTCATCTACGGAGTCTACTATCCTACCATCTTCCAATCGGATTCGATTCGACTGGTTCTCAGTCATGTTCACGATCCAAGGTTCTGGCTTGCAAAGAGAGCTTGCACGCAACTAAAAAAGGACCTGCATCAGGTGACCGAGTATAGTCATCAAGGGGAAGCACTAACCCTAAGAACCATCTATAATGCCGTGGTCACCAAATTGACCAAGTCAAAATCTGATGGTCGGCTTATGACCGAAACGACATTGAAGACGAAGGAGTTCGATTCGCATCCGCAGTGATAGGCTACAAGATTTATCAATCCAGCAACATGAACAACATACCAGGTGGAGCCATTCATGCCACTCATCGGATAATGCATGACTGTTAAGGAATATTAGATCAAGGAATATTAGATCAGAAGATTAATATATATTACTTTTATTTATATGTTGTTGTAGAATACAATTGGCTTGGTGATTGATTGATTCCACTTTTTTTTTTTTTTATATAGTATGTAAGGTCATGACCATACATGGTTGTTGCCATGTAGGGTCATCACCCTACGTTAATATTAATCCATTCACTAACTGTAGGCTGAATGATAATCCAAACAACATGATCCTTAAATAACAATGTTTAGGAAATAACATTGTATGTTGCAATGTAATTGCAGCCACACAATAATTATCGTGTGACTGCAATTACATTGCAGCACACTGGCTTGTCGTGGCTGAAATGTATTGCAGCGCACGATATATATCGTGCGTTGCAATACATTGTAGCACATGGCATGTCGTTGACAGTCCCAACCGGTGTTGAGAGGGGAGGGGTGAATCAGCACTTGTAAAATTCTTTTATTTTTCTTTAATCCAGTGAAGTAAACTTATAGCACAAAAGCAAGCAATTCTAAGCAAATAAAATAGTAAGTGAACAAACGCAAAGTGACACCAGATTTATCACGTGGAAACCCAGTTAGGGTGAAAACCACAGTGTGAGGAGAGCTCACAATATTTGTACTCTTCTGAAGTACGCCCTGTTAAGAGCCTACCCGGTTAAGGGATAAAAACGCACTTGCTAGGTGCGACCCGGTCAAGGGCTTTGTTACAGTAAGGTCTGTTAAGACCTGCCCGGTTAAAGGACTTCAAACACTTTGAAAGATGTCACCTGGTTAAGGGATTTTGATACAAGAGACCTCTTACAGTCCACCCAAATACTGGGATTTGTCTATTGTAGTTTGCTAGAAAACAATAGAATCAAGATCTTTACAGAAGGCTCTGCTTAGCCAGATGTAATCTCTATTTGTGCTCAACTGAGAATCATCACTGGTCAACACAGGTGTATTCTCAACTATTGTTGTGCTACCTTGCACAACCTATTATTTCTCTTTCTCGATTTTCTCTAACCCTTGCTTCTGTAGCATATAGGTTCACTCTTTTTCTCGATAGAATGAAGGCAACTCTTATTCTTGACAGCCATAAGAATATATAAGGTTATGTTTCTTTGACAGCGCCTAAAATGCACGACCTAAACTTGAGATCCTTTGATTACATCACTCAGCTGAGTATTGGTTTGCTGAGCAAACATCCGATACATTCTCTAGCTTTATTCGCTTTATGAAGAAAACAACAATTGCATGCCAGGCAACTTTCCTTCATAGGAGATAACTCTTTGATTTAAAGCCACTGAATCCGGCTTTGAATCCTTCAGTCACGCCTCAAAAGCCATTGATTCTAGCTTTAATTCCTTTAACTGTGCCACAAGCCGATCGTCGAGACAACTCAAGGTCACCCGGATTTACTGCAATAAATCTTGATAGGTTGGAACAGATAGTTGACAGTTGACTATGACTTCCTCGGTTCATACTGGAGTCTTCTAATTCATCGGTTGAGGTCTTCAATCTGTTGCAGTCTCTTTCATATCTTACCGGTTGCATTTGCGTGGACTACCGGTTAGATTGTCCCAGTTGTGTTATAAACACTTAGTATGATTATTGCTTTTTGGTTATTCTTGTCTATACCGGTTGAAGTTCAATCCTTGGTTGATACTAGGATACTCTCTTCCCTGATTGAGTGCACTGTCCGGTTGCTGATGCTTAGTGTAGTGACCAGTTTCAATGAAATTATAGTTACACTTTTCTTGTAGCTATGGTAGGTGTCAAACCAGCCTCTTTTGATGTAGAGTTCCTTAAAGCTTCAACCTTTATAGAGATGACAAATCTCTATCCTCTTTTGCCAATCAATGACAACACCCGAACCGGTAGAGAGCTTACCGGTTACTGATGCCAACAATCTCCCCTTGTGGCATTGATGGCAAAAATATGATAGGCAATCATATTCTCCCCCTTTTTGACAAGAA
This sequence comes from Chamaecyparis obtusa, assembly GCA_027943335.1. Classification (NCBI taxonomy): domain Eukaryota; kingdom Viridiplantae; phylum Streptophyta; class Pinopsida; order Cupressales; family Cupressaceae; genus Chamaecyparis; species Chamaecyparis obtusa. The sequence continues at coordinate 737,463 of BSBK01002506.1, read as the reverse complement.
TGCCAAAAAGGCTAATCAGAGAGATTTCCATTTTCTACTCTACTCCCCCTGCGAGCAGCAGTCCTTTTCATTAGTTCATAAAAGATAAGGTGTAACCTTTTGTTTGAATCATAATGAAATGATGACTCCCTTTTGATGATTACTGATGATCTAGGAGGGGTACAACCCCCAGTCTACCTCTGAGATACTCAAAAGTACTCTTTGGTAATGGCTTTGTGAATATATCAGCAATCTATTCTTTGGTGGGCACATACTCCAATCTTACTTCTTTGTTCTGTACAAGTTCCCTCAAGTAGTGATACTCGATGGCAATGTGCTTGGTCTTGGAGTGCATAACAGGATTTTTGGATATGTTTATGGCACTGGTACTGTCACAATGAATTGCGATCGGTTCAGGTACCTATTCCTGAATATCTTCCAATAGTTGTTTGATCCAAATTACTTGTGTGCAATTTATTGCAGCAGCAACATATTCAGCTTCAGCAGTGGATTGTGAAATGCAATTTTGCTTCTTACTTGTCCACGATACTATTCTTCCACCTAGAAAGAATGCACCACCACTTGTGCTCTTTCTATTATCCACGTTGCCAGCCCAGTCTGCATCTATGTAGACTTCAATTTGGAATCCACCCTTGTGTGGAGACCATAAGCCATATTCCTCGGTTCCCTTTAGATATCTGAAGACTCTCTTCACTGCCATTAGATGTGTTTCTTTGGGATTAGCAGAGAATCTTGCCACTATGCCATCTACATGAGCAATGGTTGGTCTGCTGTGAGCAGCATACTGCAATTTTCCTATCATGGACCGATACATTGTTTCATTTACTTCTTTGGCATCATCCTCCTTTGATAACTTGAGATTAGTTATCATTGAAGTTCCAACCGGTTTGGATTCTTCTAGTCCAAAAGTCTTGAGAATTTCTTTTATGTACTTGGATTGAGAGATGAAGATACCTTCTTTTAGCTGATGGACCTGTAGTCCAATAAAGAATTTTATGGGCCCTATCATAGACATCTCAAATTCTTCATTTCTTCAACAAATGCTTTGCTCATTCTGTCATCTCCTCCAAAGATGATGTCATCAACAAAGATTTCAACAATGAAGTTTCCATCTTTCCCGGTTTTTAGATACATATTGTTGTTGTCACCGGTTCTGATGAATCCAATTGTCAAAAGATATGAATGCAACCTTTCATACCAAGCCCTTGGGGCCTATTTGAGCCCATAGAGAGCCTTTTTCAGTTTGCAGACCATATCAGTCTTTTGAGCAGATGTAAACCCCTCCAGTTGCTCAATGTAGACTTCTTCCCCCTGTATTCCATTGAGGAATGCAGACTTCACATCCATTTGGTACACTTTAAAGTTTTTGTCAGCTGCATAGGCAAGAAGAATTCTCACCCCTTCCAGTCTGGCCACTGGTGCAAAAGTTTCTCCATAGTCTGGTCAAGCTTCCTGAGCATAGCCTTTGCAAACCAGTCTTGCTTTATTTCTGATGACTTTACCATCCTCATTCAGTTTGTTTCTATAGACCCATTTAGTCCCAATGACATTTTTGTCATGAGGTATTGGCACCAGTTCCCATGTGTCATTCTTTTCTATTTGTTCAATTTCTTCATCCATGGCCTTGACCCAATTCTCATCTTCAAGGGCTTCTCTGGTGGTTTTGGGTTCAACACACGAGAGAAGACAGACGTTCTCTTTGGCCTTTTTCCTGGTCAGGATGTTCCCATGTCTATCACCAATTATATTGTCAGTAGAGTGATATGTGACATACCTTGGAAGAGCCGGCCTCTATTCCTGGTCCGGTTCATCTTGTTGAGCAATTTCTTCATCATGGTTCTAAGCATCTACTTGTTCACCATCCTAGGGTGTCCTGTCAGCTTCGGACACAATCTCTCGCTCTTGATTTCTGTCAATGGGAGTTGCCTCCTCATCTTCAGTTGTTGCTTCATTGAACTCAAAGACATCTCCTCCATTAGTAAATTTAAGATTTTCTTGATTGACATGTCCGGTCCTCTTGTCTGGTTATGATGATTCATCAATTTTTACATTGATGCTCTCAATTATCTTGCCTGTTCTTTTGTTCAGACACTGATAGGCTTTGCTTTTGGTAGAATAACCCAAGAATGTTCATTCATCGCTCTTGAGATCAAACTTCCTAGAAAACATTTCTCTCTTGATGTAACATTTACTACCAAAGATTTTGAAGTAGCCTACACTGGGAGTATGCTTAAACCATAGTTCGTAAAGCGTCTTACTGGTTCCCTTTTTAACTTGAACTCGATTGATTGTGTAGACGGCGGTGCTGACAGCTTCTCTCCAAAAATGATGAGGAAGATTCTTTTGGATCAACAAGGTTCTGGCACAGTCGATCAGCATTCTGTTTCTTCTTTTTGCTACTCCATTCTACTGAGGAGTCCTAGGTGCAGAAAACTGTCTCTCTATGCCATGTTCCTCACAGTAATGAGTGAATTCCTGAGAGGTGTACTCACCTCCTCTGTCCGACCTCAGACATTTCAAGCTTATACTAGTTTCCTTTTCCACTCTAGCCTTGTAAACCTTGAACATGTGAAAAGCTTCCGATTTCTCTTGGAGAAAGAGTGTCCACATGATTCTCGAGAAATCATCTATAAATAGCATGAAATACCGGTCTCCATGATAGCTCTTTGTCCTCATTGGTCCACACAAGTCTGTGTGTACAAGGTCTAGAAAATTTTCAACAGAGAAGGACTTACTACTGAAACTTGCTCTTGTCAGTTTTCCTAACTAACAATCCTTACAAATACTACTCATGGGTTTTGCAATTTCTGGGAGTCCTCTGACCGATTTCTTTTTACTCACTTTGACAATGCTATCAAAGTTTATATGGCAAAGTCTTTTGTGCCATAGCCAGCTATTGTCTTCTTTGGAGATAAGACCGATCTTGCTTGATTCTCCTTTGACCGAAGCAATTAACAGGCTCCTTCTATTGAGTCTGGGTAGAACAGATTGCCTTTGCTCTGTCTACCTGTCTACCAGTTACAACATGAGATCCGAATTTATTTTTAACTATGCAGGAGCCTTCACCAAATTCCAACTGGAGACCTTTGTTGTTCAGCTGTGCAACACTCATCAGGTTGTACCTGAGTCCTTTGACCCAGTACACATCTTCATAGACAGCATTGTTGCAGAGAACAATAGATCCCTTACCCTTGATGGCACAAGGGGCATTGTTTCCAAATGTGACTGTTCCGCTGTCGTTGAGCTCCAAGTTGATGAACTTGCTCTTGTCACCAGTCATATGGTGAGTACATCCACTGTCAATGATCCAATCGTCATGTTGATGGGATCTGGATATGAGTGCAACTTCATTAATACCTGGGCTCTCCTCCTTTATTGCAACAAATGCAATTTCTAGATCTTCTGAGTCTTCAGACTCATTGTCTGTGACTCCTTCCTCCGCAAGATAGCACTCCTTTGCTTTGCTCTTGAACGGTCTCTTTTGTCTCTGTTTTCATTATCTGGACACCGGACAGCAATGTGTCTTATTTTGTTGCAAGAGAAACATTTTAAAAGGAGTTTCCCTTTATACTTCCCTTTCCCTCTGGGGAATCTCTTGGCAATTAAAGCTTCAAACTCATCTTGCTCCATCTCCTCTGAGAGCAGATTCTCAATGAGGTTGCCGATCTTATCGCTAGAGGAGCTACCGGTTTCTCTTCCCTTTTTGGTGGAAGAGGCATTGACAGATGACTTAAATGTTGCTTCCTGAACGGATAGGCTATTATCAAAGGTGCTTAATTCAAAAGCAGCCAACTTACCGATTAGGGAGTCTAGGGTGACTTGATCTTTGGTCATCGACTTGAGCTCTTGAATGGCAGAGATTTTTATAGCATACTGAGGTTTGAAGGTTCTCAATATTTTGCTCACCACCTCCTCTTCAGTGAGCTTGCCTCCAGCGCTTCTGATGGAGTTGATCACTTACTTGATTCAATTGCTATATTGCTCGATATCTTCTCCATCATTCATCCTCATGCCGTCATACTTTCCCCTAAGGCTTTTGACCTTGGCTCTCTAAACATTGGGATCTCCCCCATAGACCGTTTGTAACTTTTTCCACATTTTGCAGGCGGAGTCAAGATGTTCAATCTCAGCATAAACGTAGTCAGGTAAGGCGCTAGCTATCATGTCCATGGCAGCCGTGTGCTCAGTCTTGATTTTCTCTTCATCAGGTGTCAAGGTGCCAGCGGGCTCACTGTAGTCGTTGGTAACATGATTCCAGTACTGGTCACCAATGGTCTTCATATATAGCTTCATTCTGCTGCACCATAAGGTGAAGTTTTCTTTTGAAAACTTTGGTCCTTCCTTTCTCATCATCATAGCTTTTTCTCTGTGCGGTTAAGCAACAAAGAAAAACAAAACAAGGCTCTGATACCAATTGACAATCCCAACCGGTGCTGAGAGGGGAGGGGTGAATCAACACTTGTAAAATTCTTTCCTTTTTCTTTAATCCGGGAAGTAAAATCACAGCACAAAAGCAAGCAGTTCTAAACAAATAAAATAGTAAGTGAACAAACACAAAGTGACACCAGATTTATCACGTGGAAACCCGGTTAGGGTGAAAACCACGGTGTGAGGAGACCTCACAATATTTGTACTCTTCTGAAGTACGCCCTATTAAGAGCCTACCCGGTTAAGGGATAAAAACACACTTGCTAGCTGCAACCCGGTCAAGGGATTTGTTACAGTAAGGTTTGTTAAGACCTGCCCGGTTAAAGGACTTCAAACACCTTGAAAGATGTCACTCGGTTAAGGGATTTTGATACAAGGGACCTGTTAGAGTCCACCCAAATACTAGGGTTTGTCTATTGTAGTTTGTTAAAAAACAATAGAATCAAGATCTTTACAGAAGGCTCTGCTTAGCCAGATGTGATCTCTATTTGTTCTCGACTGAGAATCATCACCGGTCAACACAGGTGTATTCTCAACTATTGTTGTGCTACCTTGCACAACCTATTATTTCTCTTTCTCGATTTTCTCTAACCCTTGCTTCTGTAGCATATAGGTTCACTCTTTTTCTCGGCAGAATGAAGGCAACTCCTATTCTTGACAGCCATAAGAATATATAGAGTTATGTTGCTTTGACTAAGCCTAAAATGCACGACGTAAACTTGAGATCCTTTGATTGCATCACTCGGATGAGTATTGGTTTGCTGAACAAACATCCGATACATTCTCTAGCTTTATTCACTTTATGAAGAAAACAACAGTTGCATGCCAGGCAACTTTCCTTCATAGGAGATAACTCCTTGATTTAAAGCCACTGAATCCAGCTTTAAATCCTTCAATCACACCTCAAAATCCATTGATTCTAGCTTTAATTCCTTTAACTGTGCCGCAAGCCGATCGTCGAGACAACTCGAGGTCACCCCGATTTACTGCAATAAATCCTGATAGGTTGGAACAGATAGTTGACAGTTGACTATGACTTCCTCGGTTCATACCGGAGTCTTGTAATTCATCGGTTGAGGTCTTCGATCTATTGAAGTCTCTTTCATGTCTTACCGATTGCATTTGCATGGACTACCGGTTACATTGTCCCGGTTGTGTTATAGACACTTAGTATGATTATTGCTTTTTGGCTATTCTTGTCTATACTAGTTGAAGTTCGGTCCTTGGTTGATACTAGGATACTCTCTTCCCTGATTGAGTGCATTGTCCGGTTGCTGATGCTTAGTGTAGTGACCGGTTTCAATGAAATTATAGTTGCACTTTTCTTGTAGCTATGGTAGGTGTCGAACCAACCTCTCTTGATATAGAGTTCCTTAAAGCTTCAACCTTTATAGAGATGACAAATCTCTATCCTCTTTTGCCAATCAGTGACAACACCCGGACTGGTAGAGAACTTACCAGTTACTGATGCCAACAGTCGTGGCTGCAATGCAGCATACTATTCATTATCGTGACTGCAATGTTTAATTCATTCGGACAGTTAATATGCCAATCAATTAATAATAATTATTGAATATAATATATATTCAAATTGCATACTTAAACCTGAACGAACTATCTTTCAACACTCCATCTTAGTTAGAGAAGGTTTAAGAAGTCTTGAGGAAGGTCTTGGTATGTCATAATTTACCGACACAATTCAGGACATGTAGAAGTCTTAATTATGATATACTTTAGACATTCCGATATCATGATAGCTGGCACAATCCAGGACTACCTGTTAAGGTGTCAATCATGATATATAGGTTATTACACCAACAGTAATAACATCTCAGCATCAAGATATCCGGCAAAATCTAGGACAACTTGTTAAGGTGTCAATCTTGAAGTATGGGTTATTTCAGTAGTAACATTTTAGTATCAAGATATCTGGCACAATCCAGGACAACCTGTTAAGGCATCAATCTTGAAAGTTGGTCAACTATTGTCAAGATCGTCACCTTGTAATAGTAACCTCAATAGAAGATCGTCATCTTCTTGAACATAATGAAATATTTCAAAAACCAACTTTATTTATTTATATATTCATGAATACAAAGTACAAGAGTAAGGATTTCATCCCAACAAGTTTATAGTATAGTAATACCAATTTTATTCCTAAAGTAATCTATCTTCAGTCTAGCAAGAGGTTTGGTAAATATGTTAGCATTTTGTTCCTCAGTGGTGATATATACTAGTTTGATGATATTCCTATCGACAATATCTCTAATGTAATGGTAAGGAATCTCTATATGTTTTGATCTATTATGGAAAACTGGATTTACAGAGAGCTTTATGCAACTTTGGTTATCACAATGGATAATGGTAGGTACCAGTTGTTTTCTAGATAGATCAAACAATAGTTTTCTTAACCAGACTACTTCTCTGGCTCCCATAGAGGAAGCCATGTATTCAGCTTCAATGGAACTCTGAGCAACGGCTGATTGTTTTCTACTGAACCAAGATATCATTGCCAATCCTAAACTAAAACAGCATCCTATGGTGCTTTTGCGATCTGTTGAACTGCCTGCCCAATCTAAATCGGAATAGCCTTGAAGTTTGATCTCAACTTTTTCATATTTCAAGCCAAGTCCAATGGTCCCTCGTAAATATCTTAGAATATGCTTAGCGGCCATCATGTGTATTTGCTTAGGTTCGCACATGAAGTGACTTAGTACATTTGTTGCATAGCAGATGTCAGGACGTGTGTTTACTAGATACAAAAGGAATCCAACAATTTGTCTGTATGGTGATGGATCTGTAGGTTCAGAATCTTCAGCTTCACTTTTTAGCTTGTGTAGATTTGCTTCCATTGGGGTAGCCAATGGTTTACAATCCCTCATTGCAAATCTAGTAAGGATGTCAGTAGTGTACTTTTCTTGACTTAAGAAAATGTGATCTTCCTTTTGCCAAATTTCAAGACCCAGAAAGTAGTGTAGTAGGCCCATATCCTTCATATCAAACTCAGCTACTAGGTCTTGTTTGCATTTTGCAATAAGGTGATCTTCTCCTGTTATAAGCACGTCATTAACATATAGAACTAGAATTATCATCTCATTATTTACTACCTTGAAGTAGATGTTAGGCTCTGTTATGTTCTTGGCATACCCTAGTTTGGAAAGATAGCTGTCTATTCTTTCATACCAAGCTCTAAGGGCTTGTTTAAGACCATAAAGAGCTTTCTTTAACTTACATACATAGTGATTTTTGTCATTTGTAATAAATCCTTCTGGTTGCTCTATGTATACTTCTTCCTCAATTTTCCCATTCAAAAAAGTTATCTTGACATCCATTTGGTGTACTTTCCATCCTTTAGATGCTGCAATTGCAAGGATGGTTCTTACAGAAGTGTAACGGGCTACAGGGGCAAAAGTTTCCTCAGTCAATTCCAGCCTTTTGTGAGAATCCTCTGGCAACAAACCGGGCTTTATGTTTTTCGATACTCCCATCTGAAGCATATTTTATCTTGAATAACCATTTTGAAGAGACTACTGATTTGTTCTTGGGTCTAGGTACAATGTCCCAAACATCATTTTCATAATAGACTGATACTCTTCAATCATGGCCTCTCTCCAAGCTTGTTTTGATAAGGCTTTTTCAACATTTTCAGGTTCGGATTCTGCGAGCTCAGTTAGAAGGGCAGCATAACATTTTTGTGTTCTTGTTCTCTTGTTCTCCCTGGATATTTGATCTGGCTCTATATTATTTTCTTCAAACATCTTCCTTGCCCATAAAGGTCTTTTGATGCTATTTGATGTTGCATTATTTTCATCATTCTGGTTTGTAGGTTCCATATTTAAGGATGTAGGCTCAACATTTGAAAATGTAGGTTCAGTCTCTATTGTCAAATTCTCCCTCTCATTCTCAGTTGTAGGGTCTTTATCTAGCTCTGTTAAGGAATTATCCTCAATAGTTGTGGATGTGCAATTTTCTTCAAATTTTACATCTCTGTTGATCTGTACTGATCTTTGGCCAGGAATGTAAATTCGATATCCCTTAGTATCTTCACTATATCCTATGAATATATACCTTTCTTCCCAAAAGGCTCTAATTTAGTTCTCTTCTCTTTTGGAACATGTATGTAAACAGGACAACCAAACACTCTTAGATGACTTAGGTCTGGTTTGTTCCCCGTAAACACTTCTTCTGGTGTGGTATTTTCTAGAATGGCATGAGGACATCTGTTTTGTATGTATAATGTTGTGTTTGCTGCTTCGGCCCAGAAGGAGATGTGAATATTTTGATCATGCATCATGGCTTTTGCTGCTTCGATGATGGTTCTATTCTTTCTTTCTGCTACCCCGTTCTGTTGAGGATTATATGGTACAATATAATCCCTCTTAATCCCAACAAATTTGCAAAATTCTTTGAAACTGTCAGAGGTATATTCACCTCCATTGTCAGACCTTAGAGTTTTAATTTTCTTGCCAGTTTGATTTTCAACAAGTGCTTTGTATTCTTTGAACTTAGATAAGAATTCATTTGATTCTTTTAGTTTTCAAAAGCATATTGAAGTTCTTCTAGAGTGGTCATCAACAAAGATTACATAGTATAGAGCACCTGACAAGGAGTGTGTGGACATAGGACCACATAGATCTGTGTGTATAAGTTCTAATACATTTTTTGATTTGTGTTCACTTCTCGGAAAAGATCCTTTTGTATTCTTTCGTAAGGCACATCCTTTGCAAATACCTAAGTGTTCAGATTTAAGATGAGGTATCCCTAGTGTGACTTTTCTTAGGGTTGGAAGAGCACTATATCTAATATGGCCTAGCCTTTTATGCCATATCTCATTATTGTTTTGAACTTCATGGCTTAAGGCAATTTTTTGTTCACATAATTTATATAGACTTCCTTCCCTAGACCCTATATTGATAGCATTTTTGATATTCGAGTTTTTAGTCTATAGAAGAACTTTATCTTCATTAAAAGTGACTCTATATCCTTGATCTGCTAGTCCAGAAATGGAGTTTAAGTTCCTTTTTATTCTAGGTACGTATAGTACTTCTTTTAACTGTAGGATGACTCCTCTTATCTTGATTGAACAGGTCCCAATTCCTTTCACGGGATAAGTAGAGTTGTCACCAATAGTAACTTTTTCTGAGGAGTCTCCTTTGAATGTTTCAAATTGATCCCTGAATCCAGTGATATGTCTTGAAGCTCCACTATCAATTATCCATGTACTCTTATTTGAGTTTAGTTCACTAAACAAGGCTAAGAAGATTAATAGAGGATTTTCTACTTCTTTGACTTGAGCTAGTGCTGCTTTTATTTTCTTTCTTTCAGGACAAGATTTGTGAATATGTCCGTATTTCTCACATTTGTAGCACTGTACCTTTGAAAGATCTCTTTTATTGAAGATTTTAGTACTTCTTTTCCTTTTTGAATATTTTTTCTTTTTGTTTGTTGTGTGTAGTGCCAAAACTTCTTTTTCTTTGCTAGGTACTATCCCCCTTGATATTAATCTTGATTCTTGTTGAGTGCAATCATTTTTTAGTTGTTCAAATTTTGGTAAAGGTCTTGCACTTATGCACTGAATAAAAGATTCCCAAAATATAGGTAGTCCTCTTAGAGCAATTAAGGATAGTTCAAGATCGTCCATCTTATTTCCAATGGTAAAGAGTTGATCTCTTAATTCTGATATTCACAAGAAATAGGAGGTGATAGTTTCACCCTTGTTCATTTTCAAATTCATAAGTTGTTGTTTCAGGGTCAATAATCTACTAGCATTATTGATTTCAAATGTGTCTTGAATTGTTTGGAATATTTCAAATGCAGTTGTTAATCTAGAAATACTTGAAAGTATGGAGTCTTTGACAGAGTCAATGATCAATTTCCTAGCTTTGTTGTTACGTCTTTTCCAAGTAGATTTTTCTGCTTCATCTTCAGGTATGGTAGGTTCTTTCTCTCTGTAATCCTCTAATTCAAGTTCTAGAAGTAGGTAAGTAATTTTGGTTTTCCAAGATAGAAAATTTGATGCTCCCTCAAGTCTATCTTCCATTCTCATACTGTGAGCCATTTGCTTTTGAAATTGTAATAAACAAATAAAATTTTATTATGTTTATATGAAATATCAAAAATATAATTAATGAATAATATAATATATCTTCTTTAATAAACTTGCTCTGATACCATGTTAAGGAATATTAGATCAGAAGATTAATATATATTACTTTTATTTATATGTTGCTATAGAATACAATTGCCTTGGTGATTGATTGATTCCACATTTTTTTTATTATTATTTATATTAGTATGTAAGGTCATGACCGTACATGGCTATTGCCATGTAGGGTCATGACCCTACATTAATATTAATCCAATCACTAACTGCAGGCTGAATGATAATCCAAACGACATGATCCTTAAATAACAATGTTTAGTGAATAACATTGTGTGCTGCAATGAAATTGCACCCACACGATAATTATCGTGTGACTGCAATTACATTGCAGCACACTGGCTTTTCGTGGCTGCAATGTATTGCAGTGCAGCGCACAATAAATATATCGTGCGCTGCAATACATTGCAGCGCACGGCATGTCGTGCCTGCAATGTATACATTGCAATGCACGATACTTATCGTGCACTGCAATGTATACATTGCAGCATACTATTCATTATCATGACTGCAGTGTTTAATTCATTCAGACAGTTAATATGCCAATCAATTAATAATAATTATTGAACATAATATATATTCAAATTGCATACTTAAACCTGGACGAACTATCTTTCAACAATGACAACGCCAAATACGATCTTTGCAGAATGCTTCGAGCTCAAATATTTGAAAATATGAAGAAGCTCAGCATTGTAAAGAAGAAATCCCTAAAGTATGGCACCCTACTAATTTGCCTTTACTTTTACTATTCTAACTTCTTTCCAATAATAGGAAAGGAGACTTGGACAACCGATCAGCCAATTATGATGCAAATAAGTGATATGGCCAGCCAACTGGGGAACCAGTTCGGTAAAGTAATGACAAAATACTTTGAGGCATTTCAACTTAGAATGCATGCCAGAGAAAGGGTTCCGTCAACCATTGTTGACTCGTACAAAGATGTATGCTTTCTGGTCTCCACCGATCACTGCATCATTCAAGCAGTGGAACCAAGAACCGGGTATGCTCCTGAACTGGGTTACGAGATCACCTCAAATACAGCCAAGGCATATGATGATGCCCTACAAGAAGCTGACCTAGATCTCTTTGCTTACTGGTTTGGTACCTGTGAAGTCATTCAGCAGAATCTGAGGAAAAGGGCACCAATCAAAAATGTCTATGTCAAAAGGACCCCCACACCAAAGAAGAAACCGGTGACTGATCAACCCACGTCTCAAAGGAAGAGAGCACAACTGGCACCCAGTACTCAAGGAGAAGATCAAGAGGAAACAAAAACTGAAGAAACAGTTCCTCTAGTTAGAAAGACGAAATATGGTAAACCGGTGAAGGAAGATGCACCAAGGGGTAGGAAACAAGACATAGATGAACTGGTGAAAGGAATCAAGGAAACAGGGAGATTAGGACAAGTCGACAGAAGATATCAAGTCAGCAACGATGAAGATAAAAGAAAGATTGAAGAAGGTATAGTCTTCTGTATCTGCAAGTTTAACCTCTCTCCAAACAAACTACATAAAGTAGTACCTAATGATCTCCAAGAAATTCTTGAAGCAAGATGGAAAGCTTCAATGGAGAAGGAGAAAGAGCTGAGAATAAGGGCACTGCTTGAAGTCTAGAATCATCTCACACTGGACAAGGCCACCCATCAAGCTGAAATGCACAAACAAAACTTCTTGATCAAGAGAAGAACCGGTCAGGTTCTTATTGGAGAAGTTGACAAGGTGCATGATGAAAGTGTGGCAACCTGGACAAACCTTCTGCGAATCCCAAAACAGGGAGAAGAGGCATGTCATAAGACAACAATACCACTAATAACCGATATCGGTAAAGGCAAAGGAGTACTAGGAGCAGAAGAACCTGACAAAGAAAAGAATCCTACCAGACCGGTCATCGTCGACATCACTGACAATAGTGGTAGTGATCAGGCTCGCCCGACTATGCTTGTCTCTCAAGAAAAAGGTAAGGCATGCACCATGACTGTTAATAATATAGTCGATGAAGTGATTGACTTTGAAGTAGAAAATTCTGCTAGATGGTATGGTGTGCTAGGGGAGGAAGACAAACAATCAATAATAGTAGTTCTGTTGGAAACCTTCTTGGATTACAACAGAATTCCAAGAGACTATAGGTCTAAGTTTCCCCCTGAACTTAACACAAGGCTAATGACAAATGGGAGAACCGATCTAAGCTCCAACACTAGAATCTCTAAGGAGACATTGTCACTAGTCAAACCTGATCTTAGTGAAGACACTATAAAACTTCTGTTAGAGGAAGCATCAATGAACTTGGATACAAAGCATAGAGTTGCAAGGATAATAAATGGTTATGAAAATGAAGTCTACAAAGAGACACTAGATTTCTGGCAACAATATGATTTCAATGCTCTAAAGGAAACAGGTCCACAAGAAGAACCTCTACTGGAACCATCGGTTCAATTCACTACTCGTGAAGAACCAACAACCAATGAACAAGAAGTTCCTCCGATACAGTTTACATCTGGTGAACAGGTGAATCTAGAACAGGGAGCTTTGCCAGAAGAAGAAGTGCTAGGAAATGATATACCTATGGGTGAGTTACATACAGGCGAAGAATAGCACACAAAGGAAGCCCCTGCAGCAGATCAAATTGAACAGGAACAAGATGAACAACCAGAAGTAGAAGTACTACCGGAAGGGGAGGCATCAAATAAGGAAGAAAGACCTGTAGCAGAAGAGGTACAACCGGAACAAATAGTTCAAACAGAAAAGGAACAAGAGCTACCTACAGAAGAACAATCGGTACAGCTGCCCATCCAAAAGGAACAGGTAGATGTTCCAAGCACCTCCTCGTCCAAGAGGAAGCTATCATTTGCAACAGACACTGAAGCAAAGAAGAGCAAAGTTAGCGAGACTGTAGTTGACATAAGCAAATTTTTACTACTCAATTAAAGGAGCTGACTAAGCGGAAACAGGACATGGTCCTAACAAGTGTCAAAAATATCCTGAGCAATTTTGTACCAGATGCTGACATTGATGAAGATGAACCTGTAATAGATCAATTGGAGATATTAGCGCAAGCAATTGGAGAAGATCTGACTGATCCAAAGATTGTAGCCATTGATCACTATGAGAAGAAGAGAACAGAAATTCTTCACAAACATGTTGAGGAAATAAAGGTCACAGTATCTGACAACTTAAGGGTACTTCAACAACAGATACAAGTTGCAGCAAGTCTGATGACAAGAACTTCAAATTTCGACACTTTTATTCAAGATCTCACTGAGAAGTCATCTAAGACATAAGTGAAGAGCACATGATTATACTGAGAGGGAGGGTGAATCAGTATAATAATATTTTTACCGATTAAACTTTAATTAATATAATGGCATTAATAATTGAACAATTAGGCACATGAGAACACAATAACACAATGTTTTTATGTGGAAACCCAATGCAGGAAAAAAAAACCACGGCAAATACTTTCTTTTATATAATCTTGTTACAATGGTTGTAGGCACCAACCTACTACAGGCTCCAACCTCTAAATTTATGAGCACCAACTCACTGGAAGCTCCAACTCCCACTTCTAGATTCGTGAGCACCAACTCACTTTACATAAATTAATTTTTCCACCATAATAATCTTGCTGCAATAACGGATGATGGACCTTTATAAATTTCTTAACCAAATCTGTTATATTTCTTCCACAAATCTGAAAACACAATCTTCTTGTTGCCTTCTCAAGTCTTATATTCTTCAACGAATTTCTTTTAGTCTGATTACTAGTTCTTCATTTGCAGCCTCTACACTTATCTCACAATGACTGTGTGTTTATTAGATATGCTTATACAAGCATACACATTTTTTTACTTATTATACATCACACTCTCTTTTAAAAATTCTGATACTTTGTATATACAACAGATCGATAGATCTGAATATATATTTTTTTATCTCTCACTGCACTTACTCTCTTCTATTCATTCGCAACTGCTTATCTTCCTTTTCGTTCTATTTCACTTTTATATCTATATGCCTTACATGAATAGATGCACGTCTTTTTATTAAGAAGACACTTCTCTCCACAAGAGAAACTAACAAATTTGTGACGCTGCTTTTTATTTTAACAAATCATGTCATTTGAATAATTCATATTAATGACTTTATTTTAATCGCACCTGAATTGTATCCTCTTTCAAATCGTATCTTTTATACAATATCATCGCTGTGTATGATTATTTATCGTTTCTTAATGAATAAGACAAAATTTGTCTTACTATGGAGAGTGCTCAAAACAGAACGCATCTTTTTTGTTTTTATTTTAATTGTTGATCTGTCATTAGAATAAGACAAGAATTTGTCTTATATGATTTGTCTTCTTCTATTTTGTGTATTGTGATTCTGTCTTTACTTTACGAAATTGATCACTGCCTTTGGTAGGGATTAACTCTTGCTTCCATTTGTCTTAACCCATTTTTGTCTTATCTGATGTTTTATGTTCATAGAATCATTCTCTACTACTTCTATATGTCTTCATGGTGTTGTACTTTGTGATGTTTATACATACTGTATATCAATGATGACTGGCTGAAATATCTATTGTATATGCCATCATACTATTTACTGTCTATATTGAGATTATATATTGTTTACTGAGATAATAAATCTTAGTAAATAGTTCAGTCTCAATAGAACATAACCATAGATAAAATATATGTTTTACTTCACATATATATCATTCAATATATTGCTGTCATATATATATCCAACTGTATATTTCAAATGTCTTCATTACACCATACTATATCTTTCTATGCATCTCATATCTTCGTCTTTGACATCAATGACAAGATCTAACAACCTTGACATCAATGTTAATACTTCCAACAATAAGAGCTCTGTCTTCCCAGTTTGACATAAAGAACAAGTCTGCAACAGATTTCAGCAGAGAAATGACAAGCCTAGCTCTCACTCTGAGAAAGGCGTTTGAAGAGAAGACCAAGAGAATCCAAGATCTTATAGCATTTCAATTATTTCTGGCACCAACATTTGATTCTATGCAACAGACCGCTACAGATACTGCAAATCTGCTCAGTGAACTGGATAACAAAACTGTAGAGGACATGGAAAATATTATTGTCTCTCTAAAAGCAACACAGAAGAACATAGAATATGTAGCCGGTCAGTGGAATCCTTTTCTTCACTCAGCGAAGAAAATTTACAAGGATATCTTCACCAATCTACAAATGTAGAATAATCAGTGAAGCATAACCCTTTTTCTTATGGAGGCAAAAAGGGGAAGAAGACAGACAAAATAAGGAGGACAGAGGGCAGCACCCACAGTCAGAAAACAAAAAAGATGAAGAAGAGCAACAGAGGTCAGGTCAGAAGGTCGAAGAAGAAGACATCACAAGAACAGGGGAAGTCTACAAATAGTAGTCAAGATGGATTGACGTGAGTGAGTATAATGGTTTTGCCACCAATGACAAAGGGGAAGATTGTTAGCAAATTTAAGTTGTCATTAGTGAAGAAAGAAGCAAACACCATTCCCATCGGTATAAGGTACACCGGTAGATCACTCAGTTTGCCTTATAGGCACCGGTAGAGTAAAACAAAGTATATGCACTGGTAGACCGAACAAAGTACATAGTACCAGTCTTATAGTGCATACAAGGGATGAACCGAGTATGATATTGACACCAGTCAACAGCACATCAATCCGCACAAGTGAATGCGGAGCTGTTTAAATTAAAACTAGAATATGCGGAGCATCCACTGTTTAGAACTGGAGTTAGCTTTTTAACAGGAGTCAGTTTTATTTCTATGCAGATGTTTCAAGGTAAACTCAAGATCATCTCGCAAATCTTTTTGCTGCATGATTTATGGTTGAGTTTACAGCCTAGCGGTTCTATAAGTTAGATTTTAATAAGATTAATTTCTTATAAGTATAGGATATAAAATGCAAGAAAAGAGTTGTTTAATATACAGAGTAGAAGGGAAATATATTCTCAAAGAGATTACAGTTACCAGAGGCAAAAAGGCAGAAAGGCAGAAAGATTCAACAGCCAAGTAAACCGAGAAAGATCAACAGGTATGATCTAATCAGACAAATAGTGTCAAGTAAGATCATTCCTTTTATAAGTTGTGAAAGCATATTGAAATCCCTCTATCAGAGTGAACCCTAATAGGTTCTTTGTAAAAAACCTCTAACATACTAACATCTTGATTGATGTTAAAAGTCCTTTAACAAGGCGACACCTAACAAAGTTAAGATCTTAACCGATCTTATACTAAATCCCTTTACCTGGTAGCACCTTTGCAAGTTCTTTGTAAGCTCCTAACAGGGCGTCTTTATTACTGCAGTAGTGAGGTTGTGAGCTCTGTCTCACCATAGTTTTTTCCTTCTAACCAAGGGCTTCATGTATAAATGATCTGTTGATCTGAGCATCTCTATTTCTTTTTATGCATGACTAATTGTATATTGTTTATTCTAGAAGAATCTGCATACACAACTAAATTGGATTAAGAAATAGTGTTTACTGATTCACCCCCCCCCCCTTCTCAATAACAGGTTAGTATTAACAATCCTTTGATGGATCTGGACATACATCAACACGAGCACAGGTACAGAAGGCAGATACGTACTTCTAGCTCAACCCAATGCCTAAAGAAGAGGCAATCAAGTTTGTAGCACTTCACTTGGAAGGAGTTGCTCATGAATGGTGGCACCATGGGATTGTCACCTTGGTCATGATTGAGTCACTTCATATGCTGACTTCACAGAGAGACTTATAGACCGCTTTGATGGAAAGGATCCAGAGCTTAACATCAAGGAGTTGGCATAACAAAAGAAGATTGGATCGGTGGACAACTACATCACAGAATTTCAGAGACTATCAGTGTTGGTTACAAACATTTCGGAGAGGGGACTAGTTGTGTTGTTTATGGATGGATTAACCGAGCCCCTAAAAGGTTGGGTCAAGGGTTTTAACCCCAAAACACTCATGAGGGCAATCAAGAAGGCACTTGACATGGCGACATCCTGTTCTTCTTCCAAGAGTTATTCACACTCTAAGCCACCCTTCTCTCTGAAGGAGAAAGACAACAAGCCGCCTCCAAAGAAGCCATCCTTGGATGAAGTTACCAGACACGAGCTCAGGAGAAGGAAGCTTTGTTTTAATTGTAAGGAGTCGTAGAAACCAGGGCACTGATGTTTGGGCAAAGGGAAAAATCCATTACACTAAAGTGATGTCTAATGGCAAGGAGCGTGAGGAACCCGAGTACGAAGGAGATGGCCAGCAAGCTTCCAAGGAGCTTAACATAAACAATGCGGAAAAAATTGCTACAGTAGTACAACGAGGTGTCATTGCAATACTTGCTTGTACTCCGAGATGCACTGTATTCTAGGTGCGGGGTAGACTCCAGTGGCAGCCGGTCGTGGTCATGCTCAACAGAGGAGCCGCACTCAACTTTGTCAACTCATCACTAGTGAAACGAAGGGGTTTGTTTACATACAAAGCCACACGAAGGATTCGAGGTCAACTTAACGGGAGGAAATCTCTTGTAATGTACGCATCTGGTCCCGCAATTGAACATTACTATGGGGAACCACATGATAACAAATGACTTCTTTGTGCTAGATCTAGATGACATGGAGGTCATATTGGGCATCCAATGAATGGAGACTCTTGACAAGTACATAGAGTTTCAAGAGGATGGAGTTCTCCTTCAATGGATGGAAGCAATCTTCAGATATGATGATGTAGTCTACGTGGCACACTACATGGTATCAACGGAAACCTTGAGGAGTAAACAAACATACTATCATGATGAAAAGCTTCAAGTGGTGTTGGACACAATTTGGTTTTCGTTGACGTTCCACCTAGTATCCCTCCACACAGAGGCTTTGAGCACACCATCGAGTTGGAGGAAGGAGCCAAGCCTATCATCACCACACCCTACTACCATCCCAAGAAGTTCAAGGATTAGAAATGTACACAGCCCATAATCAACAATTTTTTGCATGGTGATCTTGTAATGACCCTTAGTATAAAGGCCACTAAAAACCCCAAATCTGAACTGACACAATTTGTCAAACACTTGGCATGCACTGAATTGTTTTGTTTGTAATGTAGTGTTTCAAGGTTATAGTTTGTTGAGTAACACAAATCCACAATGTATAATAACAATGCCAATATGTATCGAAATGCAATGAAGCAATAACAGTCCCAAACAATGAAGCGTTACAAACAATAATATTCGAAATTTCAATAATTTGGCACCATACAATGAGCTACATCAACAAAGATAGAACCCTCTTATCTATGCAATGATCAACCATCCTAAATTGATTACAAAGTGCAAAAATATGTCAATGACTGATTTAATTGACTGAATTTCTGAAGGTACATGGACTGCTACAGCAGTGCTTAATTATATGCAACTTTCAATATCAATAATCAATCACCAAGCAATATGAAAGAACCTGGAATGCTGCACTCTGATTGTTGACAAATGCTGATGAAGCGATGGCCGATCTGCTCCCCAAACAGACCCCCAAACTGCTACTGCTCCTGGTACTATACCTGGCCGTACAGTACGGACATGTACGGCCCTGCTAGAAAATAATTTGCAGGGTATTTCCAGCCGAAAATGGTATGTTTGGAATCACCTAGGGTTAATATATAACCCCTCAAATGCATAAAATCAAACTCCAGGTAGTTTGAGAGGTATGAGCAAAAATGTGAGTTCAGGCCCTGATATGAACTTCTCTGAAAATGCATCAAAATGATCTCCAATCTCCACCAAAATGATTGTCCAATGCAATGATGTAAAACAACCCTTATTTAATCAATTACAAACCCTCAAACAATCTTCAGATGAGATCCAACATGAAATGGCTAAGTACCATCTCCAATAATGCAACCCTTCAGAAGATATTTCACTTCCTCAGTTATGCTAATCTAGGGGAGTTATCGTTCCCAAAGATCGAATGATATTTGCAGACCAAAAGACTACAAATTGCTCCACAATGGAAGAAGTAGAAGAAATCCCAAATCCAAGCATGTCCAAATGAAAGCCCAAGCCCTCTATTTATTCACTTTTCTAAGAAGTTACTAAGAACTTCTAGAAGCATCCATTATAAAATCCCATTATAATGCACTTATAATAAAATAACATTATAATATAAAAGTACATTTCTCAACTTAAAATTATAACAATGTAGGCTCAAACTGAACCTAGGCTCTACTACAACTGGATGTAGGCTCGGACTGGATGTAGGCTCTACAGAATGTAGGCTCCAACTGCAATAAGCAATCAATTGATCAACAAAATGACTCTCTCCAAACCATTTGCCTACGAGAGTCGATGATAGGCAAATCCATCATGGAAGAACATGTCTCTAGAAAGGGGATATGACAGATCTGGTGATAATAGCGAGGACGCAGATGAAAATGATCCTAGCAATCAGCCCAAAAAACCTCAAGATGTGGGAGGTGGCCTTCCAAAGTGTCATGGAGTGCCTTCTTTATTCTCCCTGAGGATCATACTACGTTTGCAATAGGTAAAACTTCTCCAAACTGAGGCTTTTCAACTTGTTCTTTGCCAACTTTGCAACGGCAAGGCTGCACTTATACTCCCTACAAGAAAAGGGGAATCTGATCGCCTTAATTTTCTTCGTGGTCATCAAAAGGTGTCTCCAAAATTAGTCTAACAAATTCAAGTCAGACTACTCGGTCACTGCAATATCGCAAGAGGAAGGGCTTCCTAAAAAATTTGGACACACAAATGTAGGTGTTCTAGCGAAACTGCAAAACCAGCACTGCCATGGCTCAATCAGGGTCATCGCTGCTTTTGACAACCGATACTCCACATCGCCTGTGAGCCTTATTATCTGATTATATACAAAGTTATCATTTACACAACAAAATACGCTAGGGAACCTTTCCAACTTAAGTTGTGGGTAGTGAAGCCATGGGATGCATCCTCCAGTTGGTCACCTTGGTGGCTGACCTCCACACCCTCAATGTCTTTTCAGCAAGCTTTTAGCCAGACCGCATAAGATGTCATATAAAACTGCCTTGTGTCATTGATTTCCCGAAGATGCGGGTCTATGTTGCTACGATTGAAGTAGGTCGTACCTGTGACAATGTTGACAATAAAGTAATACATCCAAGGGGCATATTCCTTAGCACTCGACTTCCCCGAAGATGCGACAAAACATTATATTTACCCCCATAGATAGGCAAAATGAAGTCAACTCGCGGAATGGTTCTAGACATCTTTGAGGCGTCCTTCCGCGACTTTGTGATCCAATTCTCATTCAAGTATTTTTTGTTTCAGGCCTCCATTCCTCGATATTAGGCCATGGAAAACGCCTTGTCAACATTAACGTTTGTTGACTTCTTGGGGATATGGAGGATGATGTGGAGGGAGGCCACATCAAAAGTTACTATTCGAGTACCATCCTGTAGGGCACATGAGCGAGTAGCTTTTGAATAATGATCTGCCAAGGTACAAATGAATATCAGATATTGGAGTGCGAGTAGGAAGGAAGTAGCCGACATCATTCCAAACTTCAGGAGATGACGACGTGTTCCATCTCCAGAAGTCTGTGGTCTCTATCATTGTCTTAATCACCTCTAACTCACAATCACCAAAGTTGGTAATTGTTATGTTCTTTATTTTATTTTTTAACTTGCAAACTCTTATCTGTCCAATCACTTTGTATTTCATGGTGAGGGGTTTCCTCCATATCCCTTTCTGCTTTAGTTTTCTTTCCCGACGGCCCCATGGGTGGTACCTCAGGCTCAACTTCCTAACCTGATGATGAGGATGCCATAGTATCCTTTGTATTTACCCGCAAAACAATATTGTATCGCAATTAGTTGTTTAATGATATAACAAATTACTAAAACGTTAACAAATTTCAAGAGTCGGGTTCTCAAGATCTGTGTGGGTTTCTTCAAAAATGAAAACATGGGGTAAGATGGAATCCCAGAACCCGGAGTTATTACTTTTAACAAAGAATTTTACTAAGAGTAGGGGCCAAAATATTTCACCCTTAATCTGCAGACGGAGCCTCTTTATTTGTTTGGATGCTAAACAAGATGAAGAAACCCTAGAGCCCGAAAACTAGAGGTTCCTTAACAATTTCAAACATTTTACCATAATGAATACTACGAGTTAGCCAAAAAGCTCAAAAACGCAAGCAAGTGAAAGGGTTTTTAATCAAAACACCCTGCTAACTGACTAACTCCAAGAAAATTTGAAAATGTGTCTACGAAAGCGACTAGTATGCCGAGAACCGAAGTTCCAAGCCAAGGGGGCCAACAACTAGTTGGCGACTAGTGATCATTTGAACAAAAGGATGTCAAACCATAAATTTAGAATGAGGGTTCTTGACACTTGGCCTGCATTTAGGCCAAACTGAGTAACGTTTGAAACCCTATCAAACCCTAATTAAACATTCAAAATGAAGAAACCCTAGAACTCAACAATCCCATGCCCTAAATTAAGTTCAAGGATGAGAAATTCCATGAAAATCCCTTATACCACTACCCTACAAGAAAACTAAAATTAACGGAAAGCAAGAAAAACAACTAAAAATAGAAAAGAAAACCGTAATTCTACTCACAAAAAAAGTGAAAAACAACTCACTTGAACAGAATGTCAAACACATTGGCCAAGGAATTCTCCGAAAACACTTCGTTCGCAACCAAATCCCCTCACAAACGCACGAACTTGTAGGCTTGTAAACTTCGTTGCAGAAACGTAATCGATAATAATTTTTAATCACTTGGTGAGTAAAACTGACCTTCAAAAGGTCATTTTAAAGCTTGGTAGGGCTAAGTGCTTTTAATGCTTCACACTCTTTTGTACATTTAAAGCATTGCATTCCGGGCGTTGAGGATCCAAACTCCATAATGCTAAAGAAAGCCTTCTGGAACCTAGGTACCCAAGGCCCAACCAAAACAAAGATAAAAAGAGGGAGGACTCTAGGAGCTCAAACCTTGGAGTAAAACAAAGCAAAACAAAGAAAGGAAAGAAAAAGAGGGGACCCAACATTTTGCCAAAGGGAAAATGTAGGGACTCATATGCAGGGCATAACAAATGGCAACTCACAGGGAAAAACACCTTGTGCATTTTAGAATTCCAGAATCTGGTGAGATGACAGATAAAGAATACTATTGTAATTCAAGATAGATGTTCAACATCGTGAATCCGAATTCTGAGAGGGCTCAAGTCAAACTGGTCTAGAGTATTTCCATAACAAAAAGTGTCGTGTGTGCTTTGAGAAAGGACTCTTTTGATGTGCTCAGACCGCAACGAAACAGAGAGATGACACATACGTAAGATTTCTTTTCTTTGTTTCTATTGATACTATGCAATAGGATTGTTGAACTGCTCCTCCTTTTTGATACTTTTCTCATTTCTTTTTTTTGGCATAATGGAATAGGCGGTACTTCTTTCACTGATCCATCATTTTGTAATTGATCCAAGGTAGACAAAACCTGAGGTCTCATGGTAGCAAAAGCTTTTGTAATTAAGCTCAAATTGAGTGTCATCGATCTATTCCCTTTAGTTCCTTTCATTTTCATGTCCTTTCTATTCTGAATAAAATGAGGCAGATAGCTTCTCAGATCCCTCTCTACTTTCTAGTTACTAGATCCATCCATGCTCAATACTTCTCCATCATCCTCTTTCATCAATACTTTAAACATACATTGGATGAATGTAGAATTAATTATCACACATACTCAATGGACACCAAGCTTGGAAAATGCGTAAGGCAAGTATCCCTACACATTGACTACTTATCATGCCAAACAAACTAGACCCCTCAAAGCACAAAAGGGGACAAAGCAAAAGAAAAACAAAGCAAAGCAAAATGAAATGACACGAAAGAAGGGACCATACAAAGGAATATACATAACACAACATATACATAGAATACATGGGGTGGAACTCCGCATCGTTACTCAAAGTAATGTTTCAAGAACTACCCATTGACTAGCAAGGGGACTAGCTCTCCAATCAAGGAGCTAGTACGGTATGTGATAGATCCACAGATTTCTACAATTTTACGGGTCCTAACCACATTCTTTGAAATTTAGAATGATCTCCTTTCTTTTCTCGAGCCTTATCCCACAGGATGATGAGGTCCAAAATCTGAAAGGCTTTATATTAGGCTCTTTTGTCAAACCAATGCTTGACGACAACTTGATGCTTAGCAAGGTGTTCGAGGGCATTGTCCCTCTGTTCTTCTAATCGAAGAAGATTGAGGAGGCATACCTCCATTGTGTTTTCTTGGTTATCAAATTCTTGCATAAACTATGAGATTGGGATTTGGAGATTTACAGGGAAAACTAGGTATTCGCAATACACTATGTAATAAGTGGAAGTTTTGAGAGCGACTTTGACTCAAGTCTAGTCTGCCCATAAGGCATGCTTCAATTTGGTGTTAGTCTCAAGGATTTTGTTCTAGTAGGCATTTGATGATCTTGAGGAGGTTCTTATTCGTAGACTCGGCTACTCCATTACCCTGAGGGTAATACTTACTGGAAAACTTCAAAGTTAGCTTATACTAATAAGCCCACTGCATAACCTAGGTAGGAGAAAATGTTGAACCATTATCACACACTAAGGAAAAAGGCATTCCCAATCGTGTGGCGATATGGTCCTCCAAAAAGCGGATGACAACATTCGCAATGCTATTTTCGCATGTTATGGCTTTGGTCCACCTCGTACAATAGTTTGTTGCGGTGAGGATGTATTTGTGGCCTATAGAGTTAGGATTAACTACTCCAATGAAGTCAAGCGCCCATTGGGCGAAAGGTCTTCATAAACTAGTTGGAGGGACATTGCCAGATTCTTCTCTCTCGATGCAGTGGCTTAGAAAGCGTAGCAATGACGGACATGGTCATGGACATCCTTAAATATTTGGAGTCAGCAGTAACTGGCTCGAAGAATTTGGTGAGTGGTGGCATTGGCAGAACTGTGTCCTATCCTAAAATGTCCACCGAACTCTTTCATCACTCTTGCTTGTTTGTGATCTAGGCATCAAAGGTAGATGCCTTCAAATTTTTTCCAAAATAGGGTTATGTTCTTTATCACAAAGTGGACACTCGAGTCTAAGCACACAACATTTAGTAGGGGTAAGTTCTGCAAGCATCTGTTGTTGAGAAACATGTATACCAGATCTACATACCTAGGATCTTGAGTGAAGGATTTAATTGTGTATTGTTGGCATTCAATCTACGAACCCACTTTAGCCATAGCTTGTGAAAGACCTTGTGCATGAACATGTCTCATGGGTTGCATTTCTAAATCAAACTCTTGGAGAGTAGCCATCCATCTTCCACAACATTCGACAAGTTCACTCTAGAGGAGTAGGGATTTGACGGCTTCGTCAAGTATAATGGCATGCACCTTACTCCTGAGGATGTAATATCTAAATATTTTCACTGCCCTGATGCAAAAGCTTATTTTTCCAAAGAAGAGTATTTGATTTCTGCATTTTTGAAAGGGCAGTCAGCTCATGAAGCCAATGGGTCGCTCATCCCAATCCCTTCTCTAGGTGAGTATGGAAGTTGTAGAATGGAAGGAGGGAAATGAATAAATATAAAAGGGGAGACTGTAATTTGGGCTTGTGAGAACGGGTGCCTCCACTATAGAATTTTTGATCTGGATGAATGTGTCCCTAACTTTTTGACTGCACTCAATCTTAGCATCCTTCATCATCTCATTCAGAGGTTTCACTACTTCGGCAAATTCAGTTATGAAGCAACGGACAAAGTTGATATTTCCAAAGAAAGACTGCATTTCTTGCTTACTGTCGGGCATTTGTAACTTAAGCAATGCCTCCACTCAGTTTGGGTCAATAGATATTCCTTTCTCCGAAACTATGTTACCAAGTAATTTCCTTCGGTGACCCTAAATATACACTTCTTAGGGTTAAGGGAAATCATGTAAGCGCATCTCTCAACTTTTCTCCAAATGGGCAGGATGTTCACATCTATCCCAAGAGAAAACTATTAAATCATCCATGTAGATGATTATGCATTTATTAACCAGCCCCTCGAATGTAATGTCCATGGCTTTTTGAAATGTTGCTCCTGCACTGATAAGACTGAAAAACATCCTTCGATATGCGAATGTACCCCACTTGGTGGTAAAGGCAGTTTTAAATCAATCCTTGTATAACCATGGTTATATCCAAACTATTTGTTAAGAAAAGAAATAATTTGGGAACCATTCACTATTTGGAGCACTTCATTCAGTGAGGGTAAGGGGTGATTGTCTTTCTTTGAATCCTTATTCAGGTTTCGGAAATCTACACAGTCTAGTCTCCTCGCTCTTTTTTTTGACCGGGACCAAATTGGCCACCCAAGTTGTATGCCTGATTGGGAAGATTATTCTAGTGGATAGTAGTTTTTGTAACTATTGGAAGATCAGGGCTTCAATCAAAGAATTGACTGGTCTTTGTTTTTGCCTAAAAGGCTTAGCATCTAGTTTGAGGAGGATTGTATGGGTCATTATAGAAGTGTCATAGGTTTTGACATCTTCATAGCTCCATGCTATATCATTGATATAATTTTTTAAGACAATGAGGACCCTTCCTTTCTCTGCAAAGGAGCATGATGTGCCTATGAACACAATTTTCCTTCTCTCTCTTGGGCTATGTTGATCTTTTCATAGTTGCCCCCATTCGTAGAAAAGGGGATCTTTTCCTTAACTCAGGGATATGAGTCAAAGATGCGTTCTAGGTCTTCCATTCCCTTGGGAATGGTGTTGCTAGGGAGGTCGGGGATATCGTCCTCTTCTTCCCCTTGTCCCTTGTCATTGTGTTCTTCTATTACCTGGTCTTCGAAGACTCTGACATTAGCAAAAAGCGAAAGGATATGTTTGTCATCTTCGAAAACATGAAAATGGGTGACATTGTCAGTGTTATTCTTAACCGGTTACTGGGAGGGGGGGCGAATCAGTAAATACTTGTTTCTATTACAATTCAACACTTGTTCAATTATTCTTCCAAGATAAGCAGAATACAAACAATCATTCATAAGCATAAATAGAAACACACAGATCAACACAAGATGTATACGTGGAAACCCTCGGTTAGAAGGAAAAAGCCACAGTGAGACAGAGCTCACAACTTCACTACTGCAGAAGTAAAGACACCCTGTTAGGAGCTTACAAAGCACTGGTGAAGGTGCTACCCGGTTAAGGGATTTGATAGAAGATCGGTTAAGACCTTAACTCTGTTAGGAGTTTCCTAGTTAGAGGACTTTCAACATCAACAAAGATGTTACCCTGTTAAAGGATTTTACAAAGAACCGATTAGGTTCACCCTGATTGAGGGATTTCAATTTGCTTTCATACCTTATAAAAGCAATGATCTTAATTGACACTGATTGTCTGATTAGATCATACCTGTTGATCTCTTCCCCGGTTTGTCTGGCTGTTGAATCTTTTCTGCCTCTTTGCCTTCCACCTCTGGTGACTGTGATCTCTCAACAGATATCTCTTCTCTGCTCTCTCTATTCAACAACTCTCAACAACAACTATTCTTGCGTCCTATGACCTGTATTTATACAAAAGTTCACCTTAATGAAACCCTAAACTCATAGAACCGCTAGGGTGTAAACTCAAACTTAAATGATGCAACTAGCAAAAATTTTTGCGTTCTGATTTGGAGTTTACCTTGAAACATCCGCATAGAAATAAAACTAACTCTTGTTAGAAAGCTAACTTCAGTTCTTAAACGGTGGATGCTCTGCATATTCCGGTTTTATCCTTAACTACTTCGCAAAATCCGCTGCAGATCTTTAAGCAGTTAGACCCATATTACTCTTCTACCCGGTATTGATCTTATACCCGGTCCAACCATGTATGCAATATAAGACCAGTACAATGTACTAACTTCGGTCTACCGGTGCATCTCCTCTATTTAGTCTACCGATGCATACACTCTGTTTCTAGTCTACTGGTGCCTTTAAAGTAATGTGAGTGAACTATCGCTGAACCTTTACCGCTGGGAATGGTGTTTGCATCTGGTTTACACTAATGACAACTTAAATTGCTAACAGTCGGGGATAGCCGGGGTTGAGACCAGCTCAACAAAGAATCGTCAGAGGCGAGAACCAGCCATCGGCTCCAAGGCATTGGCATCTATAGCTAGGGCATCCAAAACGTACTTACATTTTTGGGGAATTGGCTTGATACCAAAGGCATCGAAGTCTTCAATCAATCTCCACACTATATTGCAATACGCTGCTAATCATTTGTCATGACATCTATATAGACTCGAATTTGTTTATCCATCAGTTCCGAGTTGCTCAATGCTCGAAGGCGGGTAACTCCCTTTCTCAGGGCGAATAAGAGACCTAAGACTAAGGCCTCATACTTGGTCAAGTTGTTGGCACATTTGAACTAAAGTGGGTAAGATACCAGGGAAGATCTTTCTCGAGGGTTGATTAATTCCACATCTGCCCCCATTTCCTTGTTTGGACCCCAAACCATCAAATTTTGGCATCCAGATATCGTTGTTAGGAGAGTATGCACTCAAGGGACCGGAGGTAGGTAAAGGTGTTTTAAGGGAGGGAACCAAAGGTTACGGTGTAGTCTTAGGGGGAGGAACCAAAGGTTCCACAATTGTTTGAAGTGGAGGAACCCATATTGGCTCCTCAAGGACTAGCCCTTCAATTTCAAGTGTTAGCGGGTTGAGTTCTGATTGTTAGTTCTCTTCATCATCCTCTTCTAGGGAAAGGGGAAAGTTGGCAATGGTAGCCAAGAACACCTCGCAAATAAATTCAGAATGAGCTTGACAATGGACTCAACACTATTGTGACGAAAGGTCTGGCGATCTATTTACATCAAGGGTTCAAAATGTCATGTTTTAATTGCAAAACTAGGTCCTGCACTCTCTGTGCTAGCAAAATGCCCTCCAGAGACTTAACTTCTTCAAGAAAAAACTCTAAGGTTAGCACTTCCCTAGCTCTATAGAGGCCCAACTCAACCTTAACATAGGCCACCTCATTTGTTTGTCCATAATTAGTAACAAGTTCTTTGATTTTAGGTTCATTTTCAACTTTGATTTGATTAGCTACACCTTTCCAAGGAAAAATAAGTGGAAAACGTCAGTTGAGATATACCCGTTTAGGGATTTATATCAATTCCGACTCATGAGCACTATGTAAGTCTCAAGGATGTCCACCACTTGGATATTGATAAGATCAGTGACACGAGGGTCTGTGGTGAGAGTTGGATCTGAACGTTCTTGAGCTCACCAATCATTTTAGCTTGACTTTTATCGAGTTAGACCACCGCGTCGTTTTCTTTCATGGGGGTTAACCCGAGCTTCTTGCATATAGACAAGGGCATGACATTTCCTGACTCCCCGGAGTCAACTATGCATTTATGCAAGTTTTTCCCGTAGATTTTCAGGTCAAGAAGGAAGGGTCGTCAATATTTCCCTGGTAGACTGCTAAGTTAACTCATCAAATGTGATGGTTTTAGCCTCATTGAGTCGAGGCTCGAGTTGTTCCAAATATTTAAGGAGTGCCTCCTTCTTGGGACAATTGCATAGTGATTCCCCGAGAGACATGGTAATAGTGATGTCTTCCATCACCCTAGTGACTTCAAACCTTCCCTTACGGGTCTAGGAGGCCTTTCCATGGCCAAGTTGCGATGAGTGAAACAATGGTCCCCATGGTGGGGTGGATGGGG
Source organism: Chamaecyparis obtusa (assembly GCA_027943335.1). Taxonomy (NCBI): domain Eukaryota; kingdom Viridiplantae; phylum Streptophyta; class Pinopsida; order Cupressales; family Cupressaceae; genus Chamaecyparis; species Chamaecyparis obtusa. The sequence goes on along the minus strand of BSBK01002506.1, from coordinate 708,165 downwards.
TTCTTAATGGCGTTGGGGTCTGGAGGAACGTGGGTGTCCTTCGGAAGGATTAAAGTGGTAAAAGGACACTTGTTTTGACTTTGAATGTTGTAAGGAGCTCTTGTAGCTTGGAAGGCATGAGCCTCATATTCATAGGGGGGATCATGAAATAACTATCCTAAATCCGACTCTTCTTCGTTATCCTTTTCTTTTCCAAAGAAGAGGGTCTCACAAGAAAAGACTAAGTTAACGTTCTCCGGAGGCGGAGACGATGACTGATTAGGAGGGATGTTATCTAATTGGGCAATCCTGATTATTTTCTCCATCATGGCACAATTCACCTCCGAGTGTGAAGACGTGTCATGGAGTCTACACCAATTGGTCAAGGGGTCGAAATTTGCAATATTTGCATTATGAGGGTGTTAACATTCCCCGAGGTCTCTAGAGTGTTGGCATTCACCCCACCATTGTTGGGGGTGGTATTCCATTGCCGATTGTTGTAAGAGTGTTGATTATTATTGTATCACAGGTCAAAATTCTAATAATTCCTCTTCCCTTAGTAATTGCCATGTTGTTGGAAAGGACTGGGATTCTGATGAACCAAGGACCCTAATTTCATTTCACCCAGCTCAAAGGTGACCTAGGATAGCATCTTTCTCATGGCTTCCATCTCCACATTTATATGATTCAATTGGTGAGGGTGTAGGAAAGGTGGAGCTGGGTTAAATAAGAAGAAAATAAGGAAGTGACTCATTCAAAAGACAACGTTATAAAAGTTTGTGACACTTGCAAAGGACAAAACTGGTGAAATGTTGTCTCTTTCGAAGAGTTGAAATTGTAAAAATTTGTAATGATTGTAAAAGGCAATCATGATGAAGAGGTGTGACTCTCTCCAACATTGGAAGATATAAATAGGAAAGAGTTTCAATTTATGAGGAGAGTCAAGTGAAATCAATAAGAGATATAATATATTACTCAGAAATGCAACAATAAAAGTGGTGATTAAATTCTCATTTTATATTAACTTAGAGGGATCCCTGCGACTTAGCCTAGTGCCCAACTTGCCTTACCTTTGTTTTACATATTGCCAAGTTGGCGTTAAGGAATGGGTGAGCTAGGACAAGACTAGCCCTCTTAAGGATTAATAAAATAGAAAAACTAATAAAAAGAAAATAAGTAAAAGACTCCTTCAAAAGACAAACTTATGAAAGGTTGTGACACTCGAAAACGACAAAAATGTTGAAGGGTTGTGATGTTAATGTTTGGTAGCTAGATTGGATTCTAGCTTCACATTATTTTAATTAGAGAATTAAAATAATGAATTAAATAATTTATTATTTAATTAGAGAACTAAATAATATAGAAATTAAATTATTAAAGTGGAGAATTAAATAATTTATCTATTTTAATTGGGAGAATTACAATAATGAATTAATTATTTAATTGGGAGAATTAAATAAATAATTTATTGTAACTTAATTGGAGATTTAAATAATTAATGGGCCCAAATTTTTGGCGCCAAGTTTCAATATTTCAAGGTCGGCCTTGGAAGCCGGCGTTGCCTTGTAAATATTTCTACCTCATATATATGAGGATTTTGTGTATTGCAAAAAAACACTACAGCAACACACTAGCAGATCATATCTGCTAAATAGCGAATTTCTTCTAGCTACCAACCGATCTCATTCAAACAGCAAAGGCCGTGAATCCATGGTGGGATTCTAAATAGCAAATTCAAGACTGCGAGTTAGTGAATCAAATTCTGGCATGTGCAATTTGATTTAGACATACATATTGCGATTTGCTCCAACAGCGAATACAAATCTGCTCCAACAACATCTATATTGCGATTTTTTCTAAACAGTGGATATGCATTGCGATCTGATCTAGACTACATAGACACAACGAATTCATGGAGACCTGATCTAGGATCCAATTTGTATTTACAGCAAATTCATGGTGAATCTATCTTGGCAGGAATATACACATCTGGGCATCCATTCACAAGGCAGTAATTCGATCGAAGAGTTAAATTTGGGCTACTGTTTGAATCAGTCTACTACATTCAATTTGCTTTGTGGATCGGGGATCCTCAGCAAATCCACTACGTTGTTATTGTGAGTCAAGTTGAGAAGCAAAATTAATTGGATCTGAATGCTGGGTTTTTCCTCCTAGAGGTTTCCCGGGGTAAATTGTGTTATGTCTCTTATTCTGATTTGTTTAAATTCACTGTTCTGATTTAGTTTAGATCTGATTAAATTAAAATTTAACAATGGTATTAGAGCCAAGTTCCTACTATAGAGCCTAAACAGCTTGTAGGAAGATCTTGTACTTCTTTTGCAGATTAGATCTGAAGTGAATCAGAAAGTCCAATTGTCTATAGATTGAGGGCATCGATGGTACTATGGCAAGATCATTGGATACAGGTCTTCTCACTCCTCTTTTATCTCTTGTTAAGAAGGGATCATTTAGGTCGAGCTTTATTTGCAACCCTAGTTTGAGATCTTATCTAGGGAATCGTTTTCACTCTAAGCCTACTAACCTTTCCTCAAAGAATGTTTATCATATGTGGATTTTGTGCACCTAGTCGAATTGATATTCTAAGGCTTGTAATTGTTTAAGCATTGCCCTTGATCTGACCCTAAGTTGCGCTCGTTGATATTCTGTCCTCTATGGGGCAATAATATGAAACTCATGATATGAATTTTTGATGATTGACTTGACAAAATTCATAATAAGTTTTGGATTCCTATTTCAGTTGCAAGCTTATGGATTTTTGGTGCGGTAGTCTGTGATCCATGACTATTATGATCTGATCCTTGATGATTTATGGTTCTGATACATTTTTTCAAAAGATCATGGAAGCTTTAATCAAACTCTCTTACTCTATCCTTAAATCTGTCCTTGATCAAATTTAACGATTGTGGCCTTCTATCCAGTTATAAATTTTCTTGGATGGCTTTGTTGTTTTGTTTTGCATCAAATCATTTGTAACTTCATATGGACTGTATTTGCCTTATGAATGTTTATAATTGTATAAGACTGTCATATGGGGTTGTGAACCTCCACGATCTTTGTTAATTCTGCTGCTCTTTCGTAAGAGGGATGTTTATAATTGTAGTCTTGCTCTGCTGCTCTTGCGTACGAACACTTCCTTTAACTCTGATGTATTTTTGTCATGGCTTCTTACATAATATTTTCTTGATTTTGACTTATTGAATAAAACTGGTTCAGTTGTCTTGGTTCTTTTGACCATGCATTTGTGCTCAGCCATTCAAGGTGTATTCTTGAGTATTAATGCTCTCATCTGATTTTTTTAGTGGAAAGACAATCTGACTTACATAACGGATCTTGTAATATGATGGTTTCTGTTCAGATTAGGCACAATCATCTCTCTGTTTTATTCAACCTTCAAAAGCAAAGAAAGTTGTTCTATATTATGTTTTGGGAAAAATGATTGCTGGGTTGGCATTATACAAATCCTTATACTAACTTCTATGATCAATCCCTGTATGATGGCAGTTAACCTCATAGTTTTGAACTATTCAGCTCTTTCTTTCACTTTGATTGTGCTACGGGTCCATTTGTGCAGAAGTGTTGTAACTAAAGAGTGGAAGTTGGATGTAAATATTAACCTGAAGGATGACTCCATAGACAAGGATTGATAAGCATTTGCTTATTCTAGAACCTTGTAACATTTATGTTGAATAGTTAGTGGAGTAAATGTTTAGATGTAAGAAAGTATTCTTGTAGTCTATTGCTCCAAGTAGTATTGGCTTTCGTCTTGTGAAAATTACTTACAGCTTGTTACGTATATCACTAAATGCGTCAACCTCTGACTATGGTAATGATGTACTATTGATGACTTAGAACCTTCTTGGTAATAACATATCTGATGATGTGCAGTTGTATCCTTGATCTCTATTGCTTAAGTCTTCCTATTTGGATGTTATGCTTCTTTTGTGAGCTGATTGTAGACACAGTTAGGTTAAGGTGAGTAATTTGATTTGTATCAGGAATGTCAAGTTGCAGAAATAACTTGAGCTCGTCTTGCTCAGTTGCCATCCTCATATATGTGATTAGATTGGCAAGATATGAGCTAATCTAATGCTTGACTTATGAAACTTAGGTATTACTATGTTGTATGTCACAAGCTAGTTCAATTATTGGCCCTGATACATCATTATCTTCTTATCTAAAGGTTCTATGTATTCATATGATGAATGCTTGCGTGCATTCTAAGTTGAGTGACCATACTTGGTTGTAATATGTTATTGATGGTCTCCATGTCATTCATATTGTCTATATTGTCTTGGATGCTTCTAACTTGACCTGAATACTTATGGAGATGTGATTATGCGCTGACCTATCATTGAAGGGTTTGAATCTCCCAGAATGCAGTATCTCTCATAAGGATATGAGGAACTGATGATTGACAGTCTCAACACTATTGATCTCAGATGGAGATAAGCATTCTTTATGCATTACAGTTTCTCTTCTATAGGGTTTAATTCCATGATTTGTTACTAATCTCTCTGAAATGATTCTTGATCACGATGGATTGAAAAACATAAGCATGATGAGAGATCGAATCTAGAGGGAAAAAGAACCTGATGCATTCTGAAGAAGACTCAGGCTAATGTTGTTGCCTTAAGATTAAGTCGAGATCACTTCTGAAGTAGGTTGCAACTTGGGACTCGTCTTGACTCCTTGGGGCCACAGGAAATGTTCATCTAACTGCACTTGTTCTTACTCTATACAAGTCATAGAATCATTTTGTGTTAATAATGCCCAAGTGTCTTGCTGTACTTTGACTGTGATAAGTCTCTATGGGCAAATCGTAAGTGGAAAGACACCTATGTCAAGGACTCGTTACATTCCACGTGGCTCAAATTGTTGTGATTTCTATGGCTACTTCTTGTACAGATTGAAAGGAATGTTGTTCCTTCAATTATGTAAATTCAGAAAGGATTACTTCCTTGATAGAGGGAGCTGATTAGCAGATCTATCAAGATCCTGGTTTGTTGGTTCAGAGGGAGTGAACCTTGGACTCGTGTCATAAAGTTTTATGTAGTAGATATCATGTGGATATCTTGTGATAATTGAAGTCATGATGAGGTGACATCTAATTATTGCTCATGGGAGTAGCCATGATGATGAGACCATGGATGTAGTCATAGCTGAGAAGGAGTCACAGCTTCATTGATGTACTTTGATTATATTGTATTATCCACTCTCTGCAAGCAATGCCAGGTGGTATGGTATGGTATGGTATGGTATTACATTGTATTGTATCTTCCTTGAGAGAAGATATGTTATTGACCACCATTTGCGGGCAATGCAAGGTGGAGATGTACTTATGTATTTTCTCTATTACCATCCTCTGCGGGCAATGCAAGGTGATGTTGTAATTGAAGTCCATCCTCTACGGGCAATGTAGGGTGGCATTATAATTTCCTTAAAAGTCCACCCTCTACGGGCAATGTAAGGTGGCAAAGTTTTTTTTGATCACTCTCTATGGGCAATGTAAGGTGGGTCCATCCTCTGCGAGAAGGCGTGATGGAAAGGTATGGTAAGGTTTAGAATCCTCTCTAGCTAAGAGGGCGTGTTAATGCTTGGTAGCTAGATCGGATTCTAGCTTCACATTATTTTAATTAGAGAATTAAAATAATGAGCTAAATAATTTATTATTTATTTAAAGAATTAAATAATATAGAGAATAAATTATTTAAGTGGAGAATTCAATAATATAGACATTAAATTATTTAAGTGGAGAATTAAATAATATAGAGATTAAATTATTTAAGTGGAAAATTAAATAATTTATCAATTTTAATTAGGATAATTAGAATAATGAATTAATTATTTAATTGGGAGAATTAAATAATACATTAAGGAGAATTAAATAATATTATCTATGGATGGATTAATTATTTATTTAATTGGGAGAATTAAATAAATAATTAATTGTCACTTAATTGGAGATTTAAATAACTAATGGGCCCAAATTTTTGGCGCCAAGTTTCAATATTTCAAGGTCGGCCCAGGAGGCCGACCTTGCCCTGTAAATATTTCTACCTTATATATATGAGGATTTTGTGTATTGCAAAAAAACACTACAGCAACACACTTGTAGATCATATCTGCTAAATAGTGAATTTCTTCTAGCTACAAACCGATCTCATTCAAATAGCAAAGGCCGTGAATCCTTGGTGGGATTCTAAACAGCAAATTCAAGACTGTGAGTTAGTGAATCAAATTCTGGCATGTGCAATTTGATATAGACATACATATTGCTATCTGCTCCAAAAGCGAATACAAATCTGCTCCAACAACATATATATATTGTGATTTGCTTGAAACAGTGGATATGCATTGCGATCTGATCTGGACTACATAGACATAGCGAATTCATGGAGACCTGATCTAGGATATGATTTATATTCACAGCAAATTAATGGAGAATCTATCTTGGCAGAAACATACATATCTGGGCATCCATTCACAAGGCAAAGATTCAATTGAGGAGTTAAATCTGGGCTATTATTTGAAATTGTAAGAACCCTTCACAAGCTCTAACTGCTGAACTATTGTTTCTTTGAATATTTTATGATTTTTTTGTGTTTTTGCAAGGGTTTTAAATTAAAAAAAACAAATAGATACAAATCTGAAAATAATGAAAAGATAATCTAACTATTGCTGCAAATTTATTATTCTTCAATATGCAACGCCAAGTACAATAAGATGATCTTGGAATCCAAACATAAACAACAATGAGTTTTAGAAGCATAAAAAACTGAATAGTTTCCAGAAGAAATCGCCCTCAACCAGCCAATGGCTTATTAGCATGAATGGTGTTTTTCCCTTATTCCCAGCCACACCTGCAAGTCTCTGCAATGATGTAACCAATTGTATTCTGATCCCGGTGTAGCTTATGAGCTTGTGCTGCAACTGTTGAAACCCTATGGTGAAGCGCAAATAGAATCTCTAAATGAGACTCGCTCTGATTATCAAATTCACCAAGTATTTCACTGGCTCAAATGACGAACACACAGAAGAAACTACATTCTCCAATGGTTGAAACTATCAAACCCTTCTCAGAGCTCAAGACGAAACAATTTTTAATTCTTCAAATGAATAACGGATGCCTTCTCAACTCACGTCAAGCCTTCTTATTTCTTCCATGTCCAAAATCACACCCAAAAAGCAAGCTTGCAATTTTTATCCATATAATTCATTTTTAATGTAATAAACATTAAAATGACATTTGATTAATTGCTTTGGACTTAGGACACATGCCAATAAATAAATATATAAGCTTGGCCCCCTTTTATGAAACCTCAACCCATCACTTAAGTGATTTAATATAAAGTTATATTATAACTTAATATTAAATCGCTATTCCTTCATTAAACACTTAGCCACTGAAAATTAATAACTCTTTTGATATTGTGAATGTGGCTAAACCGTCTGAAACCAGAGTTGGTGAAATAATTCACCGTGTGACCAAAATGCATTTCAAAAAATAGTCGAGGTCCATCTATATGGCTCAAAAACAAACCCAAATATAGAAACCTTTGCTAATAATTCTCCATGTAACCAAAATGCATTTCCAAAAATAGTCGGGGTCCATCTCTATGGCTCAAAAATAAACCCAAATATAGAAACCTTTGCTAAAAATACCAAAATCCATATAATTGAGCCAAAGACAATCTCTCAAGCCAACTAAAAACACTGAGCTTTGCCAATACTGAACCATCAGAAAGCCATACCTTCATTGTGCCTGAAAAGACCCCCTATCCATGCCTACTAGCCTACGAGAGTCCACTGATAGGCTAATCACTTACTAGCATGATGTCGCTAGCTAGAGGGGGACATCACAGTCCGCCCTTCCTGAAATTGCTTGTCCTCAAGGAATCTAAACTCCAGATGTTGTTAGATCTCTCACTCTCCCATGTAGCATCCTCAACCGACATATCCTTCCATTTCACCAAGTACTCCCTGATAGTATGCCTCCTCAGAAAGCCAATATTGAACCATCAGAAAGTCATACCTTCACTATGCCTGAAAAGACCCCCTATCCATGCCTACTAGCCTACAAGGGTCCACTAATAGGCTAATCACTTACTAGCCAAATGTCGCTAGCAAGAGGGGGACATCACAGTCCGCCCTTCCTGAAATTGCTTGTCCTCAAGGAATCTGAACTCTAGATGCTGTAAGATCTCTCACTCTCCCATGTAGCATCCTCAACCGACATATCCTTCCATTTCACCAAGTACTCCCTGATAGTGCGCCTCCTCAAGTTTCTCTCCCTAAACTCCAAAATAGCCTCGGGCACTAAAACCAATTTCCCCTCATCATCCAAGGGTGGAAGCACTGTAGAAGGAACAATCTGGTGTCCTAACACCTTTTTGAGACGTGACACATAAAAAACATTATGGACTTTACCCTCTGCTGGAAAATCCAACTCATAAGCCACCTCTCCAACTCTCCTGATCACCCTAAAAGGTCCAAAGTATCGTGGCTTCAATTTCTCGCCACCACTCCTTTTAAGAGTGGACTGGCAGTAAAGTTGTACCATCAAGTATACCATATCCCCTACCTCAAAAATCTGCTTGGTCCTCTTCTAATCCACATACTACTTTTGTTGATTTTGTGCCTTAGTAATATTCTCCTTAAGAGCCTTTACAATATCCTGGCTCTCCTGTAACAAGTCTCCAACACTAGGCAGTCTCTACTGTCACTCAGCAAAAGATCCATGAAATTGGGTGCATCATACCCATATAATGCCATGAACGGTGACATCTGAATAGACATGTGATAAGTGGAATTGTAGCAATAGTTGCATAGATAAATCTACTTAGCCCAAGCCTTTTGTTGCCCTACTATGTAGTTCCTGAGGTAACCCTCCACCCATTTGTTGACTATCTTAGTCTGTCCATCTGTCTGAGGATGGTAGCTAGTACTCGGAGTGAGCTTTGTCCCACCCAATCTGAATAACTCCTGCCAGAAGTGACTCATAAACATGTTGTGCCTGTCACTAACAATACTCTAAGGTAAACCATGCAACCTGAATACCTCTCTGAAGAATAAATTTGCTACCTGAGTAGAAATGTATGTAGCAATGATCGGGAAGAAGTGGGAAAACTTTGTAAGCCAATCAACAACAAGATATATACAGTCACTGCCCTGCGCTCTCGGTAGTCATGTGATGAAGTCCATGACAGTCTAAACAAGTGCTGAGAGGGGAGGGGTGAATCAGCACCTCTAAAAACATTTTCCCAAATCCAGTGAAGTAAACTTACAGCTGAAAGGTAAGAAGATTTAATCAAATAATAACAGTAAGCAAACAATCACACAGTGGCACTAGATTTATCACGTGGAAACCCGGTTAGGGTGAAAACCACAATGTGAGAAGACCTCACAAATTTTGTACTCTTCTGGAGTACGCCTTGTTAGGAGCCTTCCTGGTTAAAGGATCAAAACGAACTGTTAGATGCGACCCGGTTAAGAGATTTGTTATAATAAGGCCGGTTAGTGCCTGCCTAGTTAGAGGACTTTGAACACCTTGAAAGATGTCACCCAGTTAAGGGATTTGATACAAGGGACCTATTAGAGTCCACTCAAATACTAGGATTTAACTATTGTAATTGCTAGAGAACAATAGAGGGATTGACCTTTTACAGATGGTTATACGTAGCCTAATAAAATCTCTGTTTGTGCTCAACTGAGAAGCATCATCGGTTGCTGCAAGTGTTTTCTCCTCTAGTTTTGTGCTTCTCTGCACAATCTTCTTTCTTACTTCTTTCTTCTTTTTACCCCGGCTTTCTTCAGCATACAGGTTCACTCTGTTACTTGGCAAAATGAAAGCAACTTTTATTCTCCACAGGCAAAAGAATATATAGAGCCCTAGCCTTAATTGTGCTCATCATGCATGACCTAGTTACAGATCTTTATCGGATTCATTACTCAGTGGAGTACTAGTTCACTAAGGAAACATCTGACGCATGCCCTTTCTTTATCTGCATTATGAAGAAAGCAGTATTTGCGTGTCAAGCAACTTTCCTTCACAGGAGATAACGCTTTGTTTTAAAGCTACTGATTTCGGCTTTAAATCATCAAGACGTGCCTCAAACCAATCGCCAGTTTAACTCAAAGACTTCCGGATTTAGTGCAGAAAATCTCGGTCAAAGAGTTGGTTGGAATAGATAGTTGACTATGACTTACTTGGTTCATACCGGTGTCATTACTAGATCGATTGAGATCCTCATGTTGTGAACAGGTAAGAGTCTTTAACCTGTCACGGTCGCTTTCTTTGCTTTACCGGTCACAATCACCTTGGTTGTATTGTTGACACTGGTTTGTTGTTGCTCTCTCTATACTTGACTAAACCGGTTGTAGCCAGGTCCTTGGTTGAAGGTTGAATCCTTCTTTGCTATACTGTATACACTACCCGGTTGTCGATGCTTTATATAGTGACCGGTGGTGTTTGCTAACAGTCACAATTTCGGCCAAACCATCTCCCTTCATACAGATCTCCTTAGATCTTTAGACTTTATAGAGATGACAAGTCTCTATACTCTTTTGCCAATCAATGACAACACTAGTACCGATAGCAGGCTTACCGGTTATCATCACTTAATGCCAACAATCTTCCCCTTTGGCATTGATGGCAAAACTTTCATGGGCAATCACAATATTGAGGCATTGCTTCTGCTACAGTCTAATCACTAGTTTCAATATTGTGTCTCTGTTTCTGCTACAGTGTGTTCACCGTTTTGCCAAAATCTCCTCCTTTTTGACAAAAATGCCAAAGCCTGGTCAAAAAGACTTTCTTTTTCTAATTTGCTCCCCATATGAGCAGCATTCCTTTTCATTAGTCCAGAAAAGATGAGGTGTAACCCTTTGTTGAAGCATAAAGAACTGATGATTACCTTTGCAGGTTTACTGAAGATCAAGAAGGGGTATCACCCGTAGTTTACGTCTAAGATACTCAAAAGTACTCTTTGGCAATGCCTTTGTGAAGATATCAACAATTTATTTCTTTCTGGGAACATACTCCAATCTCACCTCCTTGTCTTGTACCAGCTCTCTCAAGTAATGATACTTGATGGCAATATGCTTTGTCTTGGAGTTCATAACAGGGTTCTTGGATATGTTAATTGCATTGGTGCTATCACAATAGATAGCTATCGGTTCAGGTATCTGTTCTTTGATTCCTTTCAGCAGTTGTTTGATCCAGATCACCAGTATGCAATTGATTGCTGCAGCAACATATTCGGCCTCTGCAGTAGATTGTGAAATACAATTACGTTTCTTACTTGTCCAAGAAACAATTCTTCAACCAAGAAAGAATGCACCACCACTTGTGCTCTTTCTGTCATCAATGTTGCCAGCCCAATCTTGTTGTTACCTTACCGGTTACTGAGGGGGGGGGGTGAATCAGAAAATACTAAATCGCATTGTTTAAAACTTGTAAACAGATTCTTTAATGCAAGGTAGAAAGTCAATAGTCATTCACAAGCATAAAACAAACCACACAAATCTACTCAAGTATTTGTACGTGGAAACTCTCGATTAGAGAGAAAAAACCACGGTGAGACAGAGCTCACAACTTCACTAGTTTTAAATGAAGGTACCCTGTTAGGAGCATACAAAGCACTGGTTAAGGTACTACCCGGTTAAGGAATTTTTACAAAAGATCGTTTAGGATCTAAGCCCTATTAAGAGTTGCCTGGTTACAGGACTTTGAACATCAACAAAGATGTCACCCTATTAAGGGATTTTTACAACGAACCAATTAGGTTCACCCTTTTAGAGGGATTTGTATATGATGTAACACTTTTTAAAAGCAGTGATCTATAATGACACTGATTGTCTGATTAGATCATACTTGTAGACCTCTTCCCCTGTTTGCCTGGCTGTTGATCTTCCTTTCTTACTTCACCTTTGTGACTATAGCACTCCTCAGAAGATATCTTTCCTCTGCTCTTTGCAATCTCCACTTATCAACAACAGCTCCATACTTTGCGTCCTATGACTAATATTTATACAAGAGTAATCCTCTTGACTGACGGAACCGCCAGGGAGTAAACTTGACCATAAATTATGCAACGCAAGAAAGCTATGCGTTGTGATCTAGAATTTATCATTAGATCATCCGTACAATTTAAAGCTAACTCCTGTTGAAAGGTTAACTTCATATCAGAGCAATGCATGTCTCGCATAATCAGGCTCTTAACTCAAATTGTTCCACAAAAACTGGACCGGATTTATCTACTAGTTAGATCTGTACTGGTTTGTCGTTGGATGTTGATTCAGACCGATACTGAGTACTTGGTTCAGTCTACCGGTTTATCTAACTACTTAGTTGACCGGTGCATACACTATGTGCTTTATCTACCGGTGTCATCTAAGTAATGCGAGCGACCGGTGATCTTCGACCGGTGTGAATGGTTTTGATGAAATACACTAATGACAACTTATATTGCTAACAATCTTCCCCTTTGTCATTGGTGGAAAAACAGTCAAAAAACCAAAAACCATTCATATTCATACAATAGTTGTTCAGTGAAATAGAATACTGTCCTACCTCCCTTGCCTGATTGAATGCTCTACTTACTGACCGAAACTTCCCCTGACTGAGGCCTCCGGTTTTCATTAACTTCTCCTTGTTCTTTACAAATAACTTCCCCTTTTTGCCTCCATAAGACAAAGGGTTATGTCTTCCTTCACATTGGAAGTTTTGTGAAGATATCCTTGTAGATGTTCTTGGTAGAATGTAGAAACGGTGCCCACTGATCGGTTACATGTTCAATATTTTGTTGGGCAGCCTTGAAAGAGACAATGATGTTTTCCATATCATCGACAGTCTTGTAGTCTGGTTCATTGATCAGAACATCAGTTGAAGTAGCTATCTGATGCATGATATCAAGTGTGGGGGCCAAAAACATCAGGAATCCAACGATGTCTTGAATTCTTTTGTTCTCTTCTCTGCAGTCTTTCTGAGGACTAGAGCAAAACTAGCCATTTCTCTGCTGAAAGTTGTGGTCGTTTTAGTCTTGATGTCAAATTGGTTGGACAAAGTTGTTATGTCTTCTGAAGTCTTTTCAGCTTTGTCAGTTAAATCTGTTAAGAAAATATCAAAATTTGAAGTTCTGCTTAACAAATTTTCTGCAACTTGAATCTGTTGTTGAAGAACTTTTAGATTATTCAGCAGAATAGCCTTTATTTTTGCAACTTGCTTGTTAAGAATTTCTATTCTTTTCTACGCATAGTGGTCAATTGTCACTGTTTTTGGATCAGTCAGATCTTCCCCGATAGTTGCAGTTAGCACTTCCAGCTGGTCGATGACTGGTTCATCTTTGTCTATATTATCATCCGGTACAAAGTTGTACAAGATATCTTTTACTTTGTTCAGAACCATATCCTGTTTTCTTTTAGTAAGCTCTTTCAGCTGTCTTGTTGACATTTTGCTGATGTCAACTATTGTATCGATTGCTTTGCTCCTTTTTGCTTCAGATTCTTCAGAGGATGTGATCTTTCTTTTAGAGGAGCTGGCAAGAGTTTCTTGTTTCTTCTCTTTAGGTCTGGCTTCCAGTTGCTGAACGTGTATCTTAGGCATAGCATCTTCTACTTGATGTGAGGGCTCTTTTGATGGAGCTTGTGATTGCAGCTGTTCTTCAGCTATATGAAGATCATCTGTAGGGATTCCTTCACCTCTTTGATCTAATCCGTCAGTGGGAAGATTAACAGAAGTCTATCCCAATTTAACCGTTTCACTAGAAGTGAACTTTTTTGTGAGAACTTCCTGCTCATTAGATATCGGAGTCTGAGTTGCAATAAACTGAATAGGTGGATCAACAATTGTAGTGGTGTGATCCTGAGGACCTGTTTCATCATGGTTTTTGAAAACATATTGCTGTCAGAAATCCAAGGTCTCTTTAAAGACTTCATTCTCATAACCATTGAGAATCTTGGCAACTCTGTAGTTTGTATCTAGATTCATAGATGCATCTCCTAAAAGAAGCATGATACTTTTATCACTTAAGTCAGGTCTAGCTTTTTCTAGTGCTTCTTTATTGATTTGTGAGTTTCTTTCCAAACTAGTTCTCCATTTTTCTTGAAGCTTGCTATTTAATTCAAGAGGAAACTTGCCTCTATAATCCCTGAGACTTTTAATGAAGTCTAGTAGACTTTCAACAAGAGCTTTTTCTATTGCTTGTTTGTCTTCCTCAGCTAACACGCTATACCATTTGGCTGCATTATCTATTTCTCCAAAATTTGTAATTTCAGCTACAATGTCATTAACAGTCATAGTGCGAGCCTTACCTTTTTTGGAGATACAAGAAGGGTAGGATTTGTCGGTTCATCGGTTATGTCAACGATGACCAGTTTGTCTACTCCGATTATTCCTTTTCCTTTTCCGGTATCACGAACCGATGGAGCTGTTGCCTTTTGGCGTGCTTCCTTTGCCTGTTGCTGTGTCTAAAGTAGTTTGCTCCAGATGGCTACTCTGTCAGTATGGACTTTCTTGGTTTCTCCAATCAGCAGGAGGTTTGTTCTTTTCTTTATCAGGAAATTCTACTAGTGTAGTTCAGCTTGTTGACTCGCTTCTTCTAGAGTGAGATGATTTTGCACTTCTAGCAGAGCTTGAATCCTTAGCTCTTTTTCTTTTTCCATTGAAGCTTTCCACTTGCTTTGAAGGTGTCATGTCCCCTTTCTAGAGACATGTTCTTTCATGACGGGTTTGCCTATCATCGACTCTCGTAGGCAAATAGTTTGGAGAGAGAGTCATTGTGTGGATCATTTGATTGCTTATTGCTGACAGGGCCTACATCCAGTTCGAGCCTACATTCAATCTAGTTGGGCCTACATTTGGTTATGAGACATCTTGGCCTACATTGTTATATTTTTGAATTGAGAAATGTACTTTATTATTATAATGTTATTTTATTATAAAGTACATTATAATTAGATGTTTCTAGAAGTTCTAGTAACTTCTCAAGAAAAAGAATAAATAGAGGGCTTGGGCTATCATTTCTACATGCTTGGATTTGGAATTTCTTCTACTTCTTCCATTGTGGAGCAATTTGTAGTCTTATGGTCTGCAAATATCATTCGATCTTTGGGAACGACAACTCCCCTAGATTGGCATAACTGAGGTAGTGAAATATCTACTGAAGGGTTGCATTATTGGAGTTGGTACTCAGCCATCTCATTGGTACTTCATTGAGAAATTGTTAAAAGGGTTTATTTGTGGTTGGAATAAGGGTTTGAATTCACCTCTTACATTGGAGAATCAATTTGATTGAGTTTGGAGATCATTTTGGTGCATTTCCTGAGAAGTCCATACCAGGGCCTGGACTCACATTTTCACTCATAACTTCATAACCAGCTGGAGATAATTTTTATGCATTTGAGGGGTTATATATTAATCCTAGGCGATTCTGAATACACCATTTTCGGCAGCCAAAGTCATTGCAAATAATTTATAGCAGGGCCATACTGTACGGCCAGGTACAGTACCAGGTACAGCAGCAGTTTGTGGGACGAGTTCGGGGTGCAGCTCAATCACTGTTTCATCAGCATTTTGTCACCAATTCATTGCAGCATTTCCAAGTTCTTTCATATTGTTTGGTGTTTGATATTTGACGTCAAAATTGTATTAAAAGTTGCATATTATTAAGCTCTGCTGTAACAGTCTATGTATTATCAGAATTCAGTCAATTGGATCAGTCATTGTCATATTTTGCACATTGTAATCAGACTTGGAATGTTGGTCAATGCATTGATAAGAGTGTTCTATCATCGTTGATGTAATACATTGCATGGTGCCAAGTTATTGAAATTCTGAATATTGTAATTGGCAACTTCCTTAAAGCACATCATTGTTTTGGTACTGTTATTACATCACTGCATTAGTGTGCATTTGTATTGGGTATCCAGTTGTATGCCAACTGTTTGACAAAATGGCAATAGCTGTAGTTGTGCTTATCAGCATATAGGTTGCATACCAACTGTTTGTGAAAATGCCTCTTGGCTGTAGGTGTGTGATTTACATCAGGATTACATGCATTTGTACTTGAAAAGGAATAAATATAAGTTGCATATCCTTTAGACTTTCTATTAGTTACTTTGCAACCATTTGCAATCATTAAAACATCATTGGTACCAAACAATCAAATCAAAACAAGCAGACATCAGCAAACTCAGGTTGCAGGGAAAGTGTTTGACGAATTGTCTCAATTCAGATTTGGGGGTTTTAGTGGCCTTTATAGTAAGGGTCATTACAGTGGTATCAGAGCAGTGTTCTTGCCATCCTGTTGGGTAAGAAACCTATATGCATCCTTCAGCATTTGGGCATCACAGGTACTACACACGAAGAAGAGCAGCACTAGAGGGTGAACAGGACTTCGGAGATACTCTTACCATGGGTGAGAGACAGTCACAGAGCCCACCTAGAATTCCTGATGATGAGAGGGAATTCTTTCGGATTATGACTACGGGACAGCAGGAGATGGTCCAGTCTTTGCGTAATTTGACCACTATGATGGAGAGAGTGGTTCAGCCCAGAGCTCAGGAGCAGGGTAGAGGTACGTCTGATCATGATAATAGGAGTGTAGCAGGTTCACAGGGTGCTCCAAGGCATAGGTCTTGGACAGCAGATAGACCTACTCGTCCTACTTTCCTTAGAGAGGAGGCTCAGGAGGCAGGAGAGGGTGATGAGCAGGATGATTTTCAGGATGATCTTAGAGCTGCTACTGCAGAATGGCAGGCATTACCACCACATGTGCGTGAGTTACTCAACTTTGATCGTTACCTGAATCAGAGGAGAGTGCACATGAGGAGTACTCGCCAGAACAGGAGACCTAGAGGCCATGACAGTGAGTTGCAGCAAGCTACTAGCAAGCTCACTTTACCTTCTTTCGATGGTAATGGACAAATGACAACACAGGCATGGATACATAAGTTGGATACATTCTTAGCATTGAGGCCCATGTCAGAGATAGATGCCATCAGATACGCCACCTTGCATTTGGAGGGGACAGCTCACGACTGGTGGTCACATGGAATGGTGACTTTGCAGCACAACCAGGTGACTTCTTACCAGGATTTTGTAGACAGATTGGTGGAGCGTTTCGACAGGAAAGATCCTGAGATATTCTTCCGTGATCTTGCACAATTGAGACAGACAGGCAGCTTGCAGATATATATCAGTAAATTTCAGCGATTGTCAGTTATGGTGCAGGATGTATCAAAGAGGCGATTGGTCATTTTATTCACTGAGGGATTGTCTGAACCCCTCAAAGGTTGGATCAAGGCATTTGATCCATCATCACTACAGGAGGCCATGAGGAAAGCTCGTAGTAGGGAGCTTACCGCACCTTCTAGCAGATTTACCCCTAGGAGTTCTACTTCTTTCAGAGATAATAAGAAGTTTGATAAGGGGAAGGGGAAGAAGGTTGATACCAAGCAGAAATCCACTCCACCCTTGGATACTGAGGCACTTAATGACCTACGCAGGAAGAAGCTATGCTTCTATTGCAAAGGTCCATATGATAGGGATCATGACTGTCCTTTGAGGCCTACGGGGAAGACCAATAGAGTTATGTGGGCATACTATGGGGACTCAGATTCAGATAGCACAGCACATGAGGATGAGCACAGTGATACAGAGCCTGAGGTAGAGGCAGAGGCAGAGGCTTCAAAGCCTAAGGTGGAGCCAGAGCTACATTTGCAGCAGGCACGCTTATCTAGTATTCAGCAGAAGGGGTCCTTTAGATTGCGTGGAGTTCTAGCAGGACAGAAGGTGATTACCCTAGTTGACATAGGTGCTACGCATAATTTCATTGATGCACGTTTGGTTGAGCGCCCTGGCATTGAGACAAAGGAGTTTGAGGGTCTCCAAGTACAGGTTGCTGATGGTTACACTCTTAAGTGTAACAGGATGATCAGAGATATGCCCTTATGCTTGAGCAATTATGAGTTCAAAGCGGATTACCATGTAGTTAACATCGGTGACCTAGATATTGTATTGGGGATGACTTGGTTGCATTCATTGTGTGGTCACTTTCAGACTCAGGGACATGGAGATCAAGTTTGAGGCAGATGGTAGGCAGCATGTCTTGAGGGCTATCAAAAATAGTGATATTAGGACTATTTCTTTCAGGCGCATGGAGAGGATGGTTAGACATGATGGGATCGGATGGGCAGCCATGTGTACTCTTATGCCTACACAGGAGGAGCAGCAAAAGACAGAATATCACCCCGACATTCAGAGATTGAGAGAGGAGTATGACAAGGTATTCAGTGATATTCCACCTGGCACACCACCTGATAGAGGGATTGAGCACATCATTGAGTTAGAGGAGGGTGCTAAACCAGTGATGATCACACCATACAAGCATCCTAAGAGGCTCAAGGATGAGATAGAGAAAACCATCAAGGAGCTACTTGAGATGGGGCACATTAGACCGAGCAAGTCTCCTTTTGCTTCTTCGGTAGTTTTGGTGAAGAAGAAGGATGGTTCAATGCGGATGTGCATTGATTATCAGATGCTGAATAAGAGGACTATTAAGAATAGGTATCTCATCCCTTGGATTGATGAGTTGATAGATGAGCTACATGGAGCATGCTACTTCAGCAAGATTGATTTGAGATCCGACTATCACCAGATCAGAGTCAGAGAGCAGGATGTGGAGAAGACTGCATTTAGATGCCATTGTGGGCACTTTGAGTTTGTGGTCATGCCATTTGGGTTGACCAATGCACCAGCTACTTTCCAGTCCACGATGAATAAGGTCTTCCATCATCAGTTGAGGAAGTTTGTGTTGGTATTCTTCGATGATATCTTGGTATACAGTCGGACATGGCAGGAGCATGTAGTACATTTGGAGACTGTATTGAGTATATTGCAGAGGGAGTCCTTGTATGCCAAGGAGTCCAAGTGTGATTTGGGTATGACTAAGCTCTTGTACTTGGGTCATATTATCAGTGCAGATGGAGTGCGGATGGATCCTGATAAGATCCGTGCTATAGTGGAGTGGCCTATTCCAAAGAACCTGACACAGTTGAGAGGGTTACTAGGCCTATGTGTATTCTACCGCAGATTTGTGAGTGGGTATTCATGTCATGCAGCCCCTATGACAGATTTGCTGAAGAAGAGGGCCTTTGTTTGGACACCAGAGGCGCACGTTTGCTTTGACAGGTTCAAGGAGATCATGACTTCATGTCCGGTGTTAGCTTTGCCTGATTTCTCGAAGCCATTTGAGCTTCAATGTGATGCATCCGGAGAGGGTTTAAGTGCTGTGTTGATGCAGGACAAGCACCCTATTGCATATGAGAGCAAGAAACTCCGTGGACCTGAGAGATCTTTCAGCATTTACGATAAGGAGATGTTAGCCATCATGCATGCGTTGGCTAAGTTTAGACAGTATCTAGTCGGTGGTAAGTTTTGCATTAAAACTTACAACAGTTTGAGGCATTTCCTTAGTCAGAGAGATCTCAACGATAGGCAGCAGAAGTGGGTAAGTAAGCTACAGGCTTACGATTTTGATATATCATATGTGAGGGACTCAGAATGTGGTAGCAGATGCTTTGTCACGTAGACCACATCTCAGTGCATTGATTGAGATATCAGAGGATTGGCGACATATGATAGTGGCAAAGTATGCTAGAAACCCATGGGCGTTAGGGGTAGTTGATGGGTCAGTTGATGATACCCGGTATACACTTGTAGATGATTTGATTATCTACAAGAACAGGATCTTTCTAGCCCCAGGATCGAAGGTGAAGCGATCTATATTGAGAGCTCTTCATGATTCACCTATAGCTGGTCACCCCGGGTACTTCAAGACATATAGACAGGTGCGGGAGCGGTTCACTTGGAAAGGACTGAAGACAGATGTATTGCAGTATGTTCGTGAGTGCCCTGTTTGTCAGCAGAACAAACAAGAGCACACCTTTCCAGCCGGGCTCCTACAGCCACTTCCCATTCCTGATCAGAAGTGGGAGTGCATATCCATGGATTTCATTACGGGCTTGCCCAATGCCCAAGGGCATGATTGTATCTACGTGGTGGTGGATAGACTGACGAAGTATGCACACTTCTTTCCCATCACTACTACTTACACAGCAGTACAGGTAGCTAAGGTCTTCTTCAGAGAGGTCTTCAGATTGCATGGGATACCCTGCAGCATAGTGAGTGACAGGGACACCAGATTTTTGAGTCACTTTTGGCAAGAGATATTCAGACTTTGTGGCACTGAGCTTACACCTAGCACCAGTTATCACCCGCAGACGGATGGACAGAAAGAGATAGTTAACAAGTGGGTGGAAGGTTATTTGAGAAATTACATAGCTAGTCAGCAAAGGGCATGGGTGAGATGGATACATTTGTGTGAGTATTGTTACAATACCACATTTCACATGTCGATTCAGATGTCACCTTTCAGGGCTCTCTATGGGTATGATGCGCCTAGCTTCTTTGATTTGCTTATGTCTGATATTAGAGTTCCACGTGCTGGGGATTTGCTTCAGGAGAGCAAGGACATTGTTGATGCTCTCAAGGATAATATAGCCAGGGCACAGAATTAGTACAAGCAGTATGCAGATCAGAAGCGGATTGAGAGGAGCTTTGAGGTTGGTGATATGGTTTACCTCATGCTTCAGCCATATAGGCAGTCTACTCTCAAGAAGAGTGGGTCGGAGAAGCTTAAGCCAAGATACTATGGGCCTTTCAGGATCATTAGGCGTGTTGGTGAGTTGGCTTATGAGCTTGAGCTTCCAGCTGATAGTAGAGTGCATAATGTGTTTCATGTGTCGCGCCTCAAGAAGGCGTTAGGGCAGCATGTTGTGCCTTCTACAGTGTTACCACCCTTGGATGATGAGGGGAAGTTGGTTTTGGTGCCAGAGTCTATCTTGGATAGCAGGGAGAAACAGCTTCGCAGGAGAGTTATCAGGGAGTATTTGGTGAAGTGGACAGATCTTCCTGTTGAGGATGCTACTTGGGAGTCTGAGGAGATTTTGCAGCATCCAGCTTTGAGATTGCTTGAGGGCAAGCAATTTTTGGAGGGGCGGACTGTCATGTCCCCTCTCTAGAGACATGTTCTTTCATGACGGGTTTGCCTATCATCGACTCTCGTAGGCAAATAGTTTGGAGAGAGAGTCATTGTGTGGATCATTTGATTGCTTATTGCTGACAGAGTGTACATCCAATTCGAGCCTAGTTGTGCTTATCAGCATATAGGTTGCATACCAACTGTTTGTGAAAATGCCTCTTGGCTCTAGGTGTGTGATTTACATCAGGATTACATGCATTTGTACTTGAAAAGGAATAAATATGAGTTGCATATCCTTTAGACTTTCTATTAGTTACTTTGCAATCATTAAAACATCATTGGTACCAAACAATCAAATCAAAACAAGCAGACATCAGCAAACTCAAGTTGCAAGGAAAGTGTTTGACGAATTGTCTCAGTTCAGATTTGCGGGTTTTAGTGGCCTTTATAGTAAGGGTCATTACAGAAGGCTATTCAACAGATCCTTAAGCAGTACTTTCTGAAGTTCTGTAGGGCTTAGATTGAACTTATGTAGGCATTCCACAATGGCATTTTCAACTTTCCTTCGATCTTCATCATTTGCCAAAGTATATCTTCTACTAACATTCTCCATTCCTCCGGTTTCTTTCAGTCCTATTATAAATTCATCTATCGTTGTTTTACCTTTTCTTGGTGGTTCCACCTTTGCTTGCTTGCCGGTCCTCTTCTTTCTTTCGCTGAACGGAACCGTATCCTCCGAATTGGTTTCTTCCGCCTCTTACTCCTGTCTGCTTGGCTCCAGTTGAGCTTTTCTCTTTTGCGCTATTTTTGGTTTCTTCTTTGGCGCGAGCGATCTTTTGACATAAACATTCTTGATTGGCGCCTACTTTAAATTATTCTCTATCTCCTCATAGGTTCCAAACCGTTGAGCACAGAGATCTAGATGTGCTTTTTCCAGGGCCTCTACATACTTGTCTCTCGGTTCTACTGCTTGAATGATGCAGATGATGCAGAAGTCAGTAGACACCAGAAAGCATACCTCCTTTTTGTATTTGTCAACAATAGTTGACAAGATTCTTTCTCTAGCATGCATTTTTAGTTCAAATGCATTGAAGTGATCGGTCATTTCCTTGTCAATCTAGTCTCCCAGTTCGTTAGCCATATCACGGATTTGCATCATGACCCGTTGATCTATTGTCCATGTTACTTTTCCTTTCCCGGGAAAGAAATTAGAATAGTAGAAGTAAAGACAGACCAAGAGTGTTCCAAATTTCAGCGAATTCTTCTTGACGATGCCCAGCTTCTTCATGTTTTCAAAGATTTGTCCTCTTAGCATTTCGCACAAATCATATTGTGCGTTCTCATGAACAATTCTGTAGGCTGCATGTATGCCTCCACCCGGCATGCTATTGAGGTTACTTGATTGATATACTTTGTAACCGATTACTGCAGATGCAAACCGAACAACTAGATCCTCAATGTCAATTACGGTCATCAATCGCTTGTCGGATTTTGATTTTGTCAGGGTAGCCACCACTGCATTAGATATGGTTCTCAGAGTAAGTGCTTCTCCCTGATTGCAGAACCCAGTTACCCTGTAAAGATCGTCCTTCGTGATCAAAGTGTAGATTCCTCTCATAAGATAAAATCTCGGATCATGCACCCGACTACTACCATTCGAATCCACTCAGATTTGAAGATAACAAGATATGAGACTCCATTTATGATTCCTGACGATACCAGCTTTGCGTAGCCACTGGGATGTTTACCATCTGAGCACAGCGAGCGATACTCGCTCTGTATGTACGTTTCTCCTAGCTCTTCTTGCTTAGAATGAATAAACGTTGTTGCGTCTTTTGTCAGGAGCACTCCTTTAGGTACTGAGGAGAGCGCACCAGCCATGTCGATCTCCCTGTCTTGATTTTGCGAGATGTCAAAGGGACTACGATCCGCTTGTTTTGCAAGAACAAGCTTTGCCTCGCATGATGAGGATGCCATTACTCTCACTTGGTTGCTAGATATGATTAGATCGGTTTGACAGATAATCTCACTCAATGATCGAATTGCAAGAATATTACTCGAGCAGAGATTAGATAACATAAAAATGCAAGGTAAAAAAGAAATGAGTTATCCTTATTTTCTTTTATAGGATTAGGGCATAACGGTAATTACCAAACGGTAACTATTAGTTAAACGGCTATAGTAATAAATGCCTTACCTAACCTTTCTTGACGCTTTTGCTAACCGGTAGCCTGGCTTTTTCGATCAGGCATGTCCCGGTTGATCATCTCATGTCTTTCCAGTCTGACTTGTAGCCTGAGTGAGATAGGACTCACCAGTTTTACCGGGAACGATAGTTGTACTACCGATTCCCTCTAGGCCTTGAAGACTCAATTAGCAGAAGAAATATCACTATCTTGTGATGATGATTTTGCCTCCGTTGCCTCCTCGGCAAAGTTCTTTGATTCCTTGACAAACCATATTTTCTTCACTACTTTCTTGGTTTCTTTGTCTTTGTTGTTCCTTTTATCAGAACTCAAGATCTTCACCACCGGTCCGTCCGATCCTTTGTTTCTGTTCCTGATCTGGTTCCAGCAGTCCTTGGCTAGGTCACCTACTCTGTTGCAGTAATGGCAGACCATACCGGTTGCTTTCCATGGATTCATCCCTCTCGGATTAGGTGGTTCGCTCCATGATTCTTTGTTGCAATGCATCCCTTTGTTTGGATGAGTAGTTGCATTCCGGTTTCTACTTTTTTTCGAGAATACCGGTCTGGGTGATTTGAATGCCGTAGTCTTTGATCTGCATTCTTCAGCCTTGTGTCTGAATTTGTTGCAGGCATAACAGTATCCCTTGAAGCTTCGCCTACTTCCGCTGGACACAGATATGGAACTGGACTAGCACTCATTGGTCTTGTGGCCCTTTTTGCAACAATTTTTACAGTAACTGTTGTTGGTTCTTACCGGTGCATTTCTGTTGTCATTAGTGTCATGACCTGGTTTTCCACTAAGCTTAAAAGAGGTGTAAAAGTTTTTTTTACCTCTTTGTGTTAGCGTCTTTCTTTTGTTCTTCTATCTTGGCTGAGCACTGGGTGACTCAACATTCCTTTTGGTGACTCCATCGGTAAATCCGAGACCGGTGTGATCGTTGTGCCTTCGTTGAGCATTGAGTTGCTCATCGAGCTTGACCGAGCTTTCATTGTATCTTCTCAGCATTTAATTCCTTCTTTCAAGCACTTTCATTTGTTCTTTGAGTTGATATATCTCGATCGCCAGCTTCTTGCATGCTTCATCTCTAACCTGCCATGCTTTATGCATATTGGCATTTTCCTGGGTGGCAATCAACAAGTCCTCTTGGAGTTGCATAATGAGGAGTTCATTGGCTCTTCTAGCTTCCTCTGCCCGGTTCATTGCTTTTTCAGAGGCTGTTGATATCTTGACTGCTGTGTTCCTTTCGCTTTCAGTTTTTCATTTCTGCTCAATCAGTTCAGTCATTCTTTAGTGCATTCACCTTTTGCTCCCTTTTGAGATCAGCAATCTGACCAGTTAGGATCTGATTATTTTCCATGAGCGCGAGACTGCTTCCTCGGCCTCATCAGACCCACTCTACCCAGAGAGTTCGTTGATGATTTCATTGCTCTCATTTAATTGCAGAGCCAGCTCCTTTCTCTTTGCAAGTGACTTCCTCAGTCTATTCTCCAGCGAGATAATAATGTTATTGGCTTCCTCTAGCTGTTTCTGGTACCGGTATCCCTCCATGATCTTTTTCTCAAGTTGTTAAACTTTTATTGTATAGAGAACAATGGCTCTGATACCAATTGTTGTTACCTTACCGGTTATTTAGCGGGAGGATGAATCAGAAAATACTAAATCGCATTGTTTAAAACTTGTAAACAGATTCTTTAATGCAAGGTAGAAAGTCAATAGTCATTCACAAGAATAAATCAAACCACACAGATCTACTCAAGTATTTGTACGTGGAAACTCTCGATTAGAGAGAAAAAACCAGGGTGAGACAGTGCTCACAACTTCACTAGTTCTAAATGAAGGTGCCCTGTTAAGAGCATACAAAGCACTGGTTAAAGTGCTACCCGGTTAAGGGATTTTTACAAAAGATCGTTTAGGACCTAAGCCCTATTAAGAGTTGTCTGGTTACAGGACATTGAACATCAACAAAGATGTCACCTTGTTAATGGATTTTTACAACGAACCGATTAGGTTCACCCTTTTAGAGGGATTTGTATATGATGTAACACCTTTTAAAAGCAATGATCTATAATGACACTGATTGTCTGATTAGATCATACCTATAGACCTCTTCCCCTCTTTGCCTGGCCGTTGATCTTCCTTTCTTACTTCACCTTTGTGACTGTAGTACTCCCCAGAAGATATCTTTCCTCTGCTCTCTACAATCTCCACTTATCAAAAGCATCTCAATACTTTGCGTCCTATGACTAATATTTATACAAGAGTGATCCTCTTGACTGACGGAACTGCCAGGGAGCAAATGTTGGAGATTTGCCAGCAGGCCACTACTGACTGTATGTTTGTCATTAATGACAACATATGGAAAGTAGTAGGCATGGAAGTTTTATGAAGCAAACTTTCAGTATATGATGCATGGACATGATATCAGCATGATATCATGGGCAGAGGTAAACTGTTAGTACAGACAGTTATATAGCAGCTTGTGTCAGCAGTGTTCCCGACATAGTATCAGATAGTGTTCAGTGTATGGTTGTCCATACAGTTATCATGGATCCTTGCGCTTGGATATATGTTGAAGACATGTCAGTGATGTTAAGTTCATGGACGTATGGTCTGATGATGAACGCAAGTAAAGTTATGCAGTCGCTATTCACCAGTAGCAGTTTCCTGTGTTTGTTCAGCAGAGCCGACAGAGATTTTATTGCTTATTGAGTTGTGCCTATCTTTAGGGTATGCGCCCTTGGAGTTAAGCTTAGAGATGAGTTATTGATGTTCGGTTAAGAGCGCATGAGTTAATTCATCTTGTGGAGAAAGATCTAGTTGTTTTGGTAGAGCCGACAGTCTGTAGCATGCGTCTACATTTATCTCATTAAGACATGTCCCAAAATATGTTGCGTGCATAGTAGAGCTGACAGAATGTTTGTAGGAGTTTCTTATGGTTTCTCTATTATGATTTCAAGGTGGTTCTAACAGGCCGACTTGATTATATCATTTAGAGGAAAGATATTTATAGGCAGTCATTAGTGATTGCTTGAATGTGGTTCATGGTTGATTAAGCAGAGCAGAGCAGAGTGTGCGAAGTGTTCAACCATTAGAAGAAGGCCTATGTGACCAAGTACAGTATTTGTGCTATACATTGCAACTGATCCAAACAGCAGGTCAAAGCGCAGTTCACCAAGATCCAGATATAGTGTGTATCTGTTATTCAAAAGGTTGTAGCCTTCGCCCCCTTAAGCAGTGAGCTCTCAGACAGTGCGTCCTCTCCCTAACAGGGACAATTGTAAAAGACTCCTAACAGGGTCCGACCCTTGACCAAGTCTACTGTACTTAATATATTGTAAAGCTACTCCTAACAGGGTAAAGGATCTTCTAACAAGGTGTTAACAATATAAGTTGTCATTAGTGTATCTCATCAAAACCATTCACACCGATCAAAAATCACTGGTCGCTCGCATTACCTAGATGACACCGGTAGATAAAGCACATAGTATATGCACCGGTCAACCAAGTAGTTAGATACACCAGTAGACTAAAGTAAGTACTCAATATCGGTCTTGATCAGCATCTAAACGACAAACCTGTACCGATCTAACTGATAGACGACAAACCGGTACCGACCTAACTGATAGAAAAATCCGGTCCAGTCTTTAAGTTACAGTTTAAGTTAAAGAGTCTGATTATGCGAGACATCCATTACTCTAATGCGAAGTTAACTTTTCAAACAGGAAGTTAGCTTTAAGTTCTACGGATGATCTCAAGATAAACTCTAGATCACAATGCACAGCTTTCTTGCATTGCATAATTTATGGTCAAGTTTATTCCCCGGCGGTTCTATGAGTCAAGAGGATCACTCTTGAATAAATATAAGATATAGGACGCAAAGTAAAGTGCTGTTGTTAAGAGGGAGAAATCGCAGAGGGCAGAGGAAAGATATCCTCTCAGAAGCGCAACAGGCACAAAGGTGAAGGAAGGAAAGAAGATCAACAACCAGGCAAACAGGGGAAGAAATCTACAGGTATGATCTAATCCGACAATCAATGTCATCATAGATCACTCCTTTTGAAAGGTATTACATGATATACAAATCCCTCTAGAAGGGTGAACCTAATCAGTTCGTTGTAATAAAAATCCATTAACAGGGTGACGTCTTGTTGATGTTTAAAGTCTTGTAACCAGGCAGCTCCTAACAGGGCTTAAATCCGAAACGATCTTTTGTAAAAATCCCTTAACCGGGTAGCACCTTAACCAGTGCTTTGTATGCTCCTAACAGCGCACCTTCATTTAAAACTAGTGAAGTTGTGAGCTATTTTGTAAAAATCCCTTAACTGGCTAGCACCTTAACCAGTGCTTTGTATGCTCCTAACAGGGCACCTTCATTTAAAACTAGTGAAGTTGTGAGCTATGTCTCACCGCGGTTTTTTTTTCTCACCAAGAGTTTTCACGTACAAATATTTGTACAGATCTATGTGATTCAGTTTATGCTTGTGTATGACTGTTGACTGTTTGCTTTGCATTGAAGAATTTGTTTACAAGTTTCTTAAATGTGGAGAATTAGTATTTTCTAATTCAACCCCCCCCCTCTCAGTAACCGGTAAGGTAACAACAATTGGTGTCAGAGGACAAATTCTCTATACAATAAAAGTTTAACAACTTGAGAAAAAGATCATGGAGGGTTACCGGTACCAGAAAAAGCTAGAGGAAGCCAATGACATTATTGCCTCATTGGAAAATACATTGAGGAAGTCACTTGCAAAGAGAAAGGAGCTGGCTCTGCAACTATATGAGAGCAATGAAACCATTAACGAACTCTCTGGGCAGAGTGGGTCTGATGAGGCCGAGGAAGCAGTTTCCGAGCTTACGGAAAAGAATCAGATCTTAACCGGTCAGATTGCTGATCTCAAAAAGGAGCAAAAGTTAAATGCTCTAAGATTGACTGAACTGATTGAGCAAAAATGAAAAACTGAAAGACAAAGGAACGCAGCAGTCAAGACATCTACAGCCTATGAAAAAGCAATGAACTAGGCAGAAGAAGCTGCAAGAGCTAATGAACTCCTCATTATGCAACTCCAAGAGGACTTCTTGATTGCCACCAAGGAAAATGCCAATTTGCATAAAGCATGGCAGGTTAGAGATGAAGCATGCAAGAAGCTGGCGATCTAGATATATAAACTCAAGGAACAAATGAAACTCCTTGAAAGAAGGAATGATATACAGAGAAGATACAATGAAAGCTCGGTTAAGCTCGATGAGCAACTCAATGCTCAACGAAGGCACAATGATCACACCGATCTCGAATTTACCGGTGGAGTCAACAAAAGGAATACGCTAGCACAAAGAGGTAGGAAAAACTCTTACACCTCTCACAAGCTCAATGGGAAACCGGGTCATGACACTACTAACTGTAGAAATACACCGGTAAGAACCAACAAAAGTCACTACAAAAACTCTTGCAAAAAGGGCCACAAAACCAATGAGTGTTGGTCCAGTCCCATATCCATGTCCAGCGGAAGTAGGGGAAGCTTCAAGGGATACTCTTATGCCTGCAACAAATTCAGACACAATGCTTAAGAATGCAAATCAAAGACTATGGCATTCAGATCACCCAAACCGGTATTCACAAAGAAAAGTAGAAACTGGAATACAACCAATCATCCAAACAAAGGGATGCATTGCAACAGAGAATCATGGAGCGAACAACCTAATCCGAGAGGGGTGAATCCATGGAAAGCAACTGGTATAGTCTGTCACTACTGCAACAAAGTCGGTCACCGTGCAAAGGACTGTTGGAACCAGATCAAGAACAGAAATAAAGGATCGGACGGACCGGTGGTGAAGATCTTGAATTCCGACAAAAGGAACAACAAAGACAAAGAAACCAAGAAAGTAGTAAAGAAAATGTTGTTTGTCAAGGAATCAAAGAACTCTGTAGAGGAGACAACAGAGGCAAAATCATGATCACAAGATGGTGATATTTCTTCTGCTAATTGAGTCCGCAAGGCCTATAGGGAACCGGTAGTACAACTATCATTCCCAGTAGAACTAGTGAGTCTTTTCTCACTCAGACTACAAGTCAAACCGAAAAGACATAAGGTGATCAACCGGGACATTCCTAATCAAAACGGCAAACTATTAGTTTGCAAAAGCGTCAAGAAAGGTTAGGTAAAGCATTTATTACTATAGTCGTTTAACAAATAGTTACCATTTGGTAATTACCGTTATGACCTAACCCTATATAAGAAAAGAAGGATAGCTCATTCCATTTTACCTTGCGATTTTTGTTATTTGATTTTTGTTCGAGCAATATTCTTGCATTTGATCATTAAGTAAGATCACCTGTCAAACCGATCTAATCATCTCCAGCAACCAAGTGAGAGCAATGGCATCCTCATCAAGCATAGCTAAGCTTGTTCCTGCAAAACAAGCGGATCGTAGTCCTTTTGGCATCTCGCCTAATCAAGATAGGGAGATCAACATGGCTGGTGCGCTTTAGTCAATACCCAAAGGAGTGCTCCTAACTGAAGATGTAACTGTGTTTATTCATGCCAAGCAAGAGGAGCTAGGAGAATCGTACATACAAAGCGAGTTTCGCTCGCTGTGCTCAGGTGGTAATCATCCCAGTGGTTACGAAAAGCAAGTATTGTCTGGATTCATAAATGGAGCCTCGTATCTTGTTATCTTCAAAGTTGAATGGATTCAAATGGAGGTCAGTCGGGTGCATGATCCATGATTTTGGCTTATGAGGGGAATCTGCACTTCAATCACTAAAGACGATATTCACAGGGTAATTGGGTTCTGCAATCAAGGAGAGGCACTTACTGTATGAACCATATCTAATGCAATGGTGGCTAACCTGACGAAATCAAAATCCGACAAGCGAATAAAGAACATGACTGACATTGAGGATGCAGTTGCTTGGTTCGCATCAGCAGTAATTGGTTACAAGGTATATCAATCTAGTAACCTCAATAGCATACCGGGTGGAGGCATACATGCAGCCCACAGGATTGTTCACGACAATGCACAATACGATTTGTACAAAATGCTAAGAGGACAAATCTTCGAAAACATGAAAAAGTTGGGCATCGTCAAGAAGAAATCTCTGAAATTTGAAACACTCTTAGTTTGTCTTTACTTCTACTTTTCTAATTTATTTCCCGGGAAAGAAAAGTAACACGGACAACAGATAGACCGGTCATGATGCAAATCTGAGATATGGCTAACAAACTGGGAGATCAATTTGATAAGGAAATGGCCAATTACTTCAATGCATTTCAACTAAAAATGCATACTTGAGAACGAATCCCATCAACTATTGTTGAAAAATACGAGGTATGTTTTTTGGTGTCTATTGACGCCTGCATCATTCAAGCAGTAGAACCAAGAAACGAGTACGCACCTGAGTTTGGATACGAAATCACAGCAAAGTTTGCTACGGTGTATGTAGAGGCCCTGGAAAAAGCACACCTGGATCTCTGTGCTCAACGGTTTGGAACTTACGAGGAGATAGAGAAGAATTTAAAACAAGCACCGATCAAAAATGTCTGTCAAAAGATCGCCCGCGCCAAAGAAGAAACCGGAAATAGCACAAAAGAGAAAAGCTCAACCGGAGCCAAGCACACAGGAACAAGAAGCAGAAGAAACCGATTCGAAGGATACGCTTCTGCTCAGCGAAAGAAAGAAGAAGACCGTTAACCAAGCAAAGGTGGATCCACCAAGAAAAGGTAAACCAACAATAGATGAATTCATAACAGGAGTGAAAGAAACCGGACGAATGGGTAATGTTGATAGAAGATATACTTTGGCAAATGATGAAGACCCAAGGAAAATTGAAGACGCTATTGTTGAATACATGTATAAGTTCAATCTAAGCTCTACGGAACTTCAGAAAGTACTGCCCAAGGTTCTATCAAATATTCTTCATGTTATTATTTTCAGACCTAAGGCAGATAAAACAATAGGAAAATCAGGTCTGCTATAATTCGCAATTAGGCAGTCATGTTATGTTTTCGATGATGCCCAAATCGAATTACAGCTGCTCATAAATATATGTCCAAGATGACATCCATAAAGAGACACCACTCTTCAACCTAAGGCAGCCAACTTGTATTTTTCAAGGCTGACGTTTTATATATATATTACCATGCTATTTAATGATGCAAGTCGTCCCTTCAATGCAATATAAAGCAATATTATTATTAGTATCTTTTCTCAAGGCCATAATATTAACACTCCCCCTTGGACTTGAGGGAAAGATAAGGTGTAATCAATGAAGATATTATCATGGATTTATAGCAATGTGAAAGTATATGTAAGTCCTCAATACTTAACCACATGCGACATTTATCAGAGTAAAACATAACCATCATAGCATCATATCCATAAATCACTGGATAGCAAAATATAGTTCATCAATATTCAAAACATAAACATTATATGGATCAATATCCGGAGCTGAACTCTAGCATCATCATGTAAAGCATCAAATCATTATATCATAGTATCAAGAAAACATAACCATATAGATGAAATCACATAACACGGGTCAACACCCGGAACTTCACATAAGAATATCATTAACGGGTCATTGCCCGGAGCCAAGCTCTATTATCACATAAACAGGTCATCGCCCGGAGACAAGCTCTATTATCACATAAACGGGTCATTGCCCGGAGCCAAGCTCTATTATCACATAAACGGGTCATCACCCGAAGCCAAGCTCTATTATCACAATAGTGGATTGCCTCAATCCGGCGAATCTATCCACGCTATGGATTGCCTCAATTCGGAGCATCTATCCATGCAACAATAGTGGATTGCCTCAATCCGGTGAATCTATCCACTCTATGGATTGCCTCAATTCGGTGCATCTATCCATGAGCCACATATGCATTATTTTCAGTGCCTACAAAAGAAAAGGGTTAGCATAACAACAAAACCACATCATAATTGATTGTTATCATAACATAGCGAAGAATCATATTCTTTCCAAAGAAGTAATATTCAAAGTAAAACACAACATTTAGGAATTTGAAGGCCCATATATAAAACTCCTTTTGGTGAAGATTAGAGCACATATGATTCTGATTCTGTAATGAAAGCTTGATAATTGTTTTGAGTCAATTTTCTATGTATACTTAAGACATTTCTTGAATTAAAAAATCTCTCCCCCTGAATCATAAATCATGAATCTCTATATTCCTTGATAATGAATTTTCCTTATAGATTTAGACTCCCCCTAAAATAGATATCTAGGGTTGAGATGCAAATTTAGAAATTGGATTATACTTGAGGATGCTAATCTGCATTATACTCATGATTACCTTGTTGTGATCTATTGTAATCTTTTTACTTTTGAGAAACCTTGATTATAAGATGTCCCCGAGACTTTTTCTCGAGGACTGTTCTAGTAGATAATTTGTGCTCTCCTTATTACTGATTATATGCCTTGGGTTTTAAGATCAATTTGAATAGCCAAATTTTGATATTAGGAAAATATTCTGTGAGATAGGTCTTAACTTTATTTTCCAAACGCTTTTGCAAGATAAATGCTGATAAGACAAGATCAGTTTAAATGTACAGAGGAAGGCATGTCTAATGTAAATCTGAATATGATAAAGGATCTATTTGTCAATTGCTGGTGTATCAATCTAATAAATATTGTGATAATCTCAATATCAATTACCAGATGAATATTATCACTGTAATATATGGATCATATATAATGCTGATCGCTGTTTCTAGATCCTTGTCAATCCAACTTCTTTCCTTACAACCTTATTTTCTGCTATAGACTATGAAAAATGAATGTAGATAGTGAAATTGAAATTTACAAAAGATCTTTTATAGATCCTTAGCCATGATATAGTTGAGATCTTTGATGGGATGTATAACTTCACCAAACTATATTTGATAATCCAGAGGTAATCCTTTATATGAGATTTTGAGTTTGATTAATTACACCATCATATTTCAAAAAAATAGAAATCATTTATAACATAACTGGTAGGTAGGCCCATAAAAACTCTTTAAGGAGAAATCTACCACTCCCCCTGATTTGATAGATCATATATTTTATGAGACTCTGGATGCTAAATTATTTAATGACTAGTTCAATTTTCCTACCAAATATCTCGCTCCAAGGAAAGGTAAAGGTCTATGCCTAGCAAAGAGTGAAGGTAACATATCATAGCAATTGTTCACGACAGTAGATAAACATTGCACCCAAAAATTTGTAGTTTGCGTGGCTTGATCAGAATCAACAGTCATTGGATTGATCAAATCCCTTTCATGCAATGCCCAGCCATAATGGACAGTGCATGGTAATAAACTCCAGCAACAACAATAATAACACAACCCCACGTTATGATCAAAGTCTCAGTCTTTTATTCACTTAACCAAACTTGGTGCTATTGGAATCTAAGTTACCACTGAGATGACCCATCCCTTTGACTGTAATTGTTTACTTTCCAGTATCTCTGTTCAACGTAGAATCTTGCGAGAAGTTTGGCTAAGTTTTGTTTAAAAAAAAATGTTTACGTACGACTCCAGGAGTGCAGTACTAACAAAGAAAATCAAAACAAAAATAATAGACTAACAACAGATACATCTAATAATCCTCATTAAATCAATTTCTACGAATTCATTCCATAAAACTCTACAACATCTCTAACCTGTCCATGTCGCATTTTCCTGGGTTGTATCGATCAATAGTGATTTTTCAGCTCCCACGTGAACACCAGCAATCTTCACATGTTGCTTCCAGCTAAGAATAGGGTGCCATCAACCCGAAGCTCCAAGAAAAAAAACGTTCTTGCATCCTGAATAACAACAATGACAACAATGAATATGATGGAGCTCGACCAGCAGTGGCTACGCAGTCTGAATGTCACAACCTTAGTATAATTCACAGCCTAGAGTCTAACAGAATTTGCCACCCTCCACCTTGCCAAGTAGCTGGCCCAGATCTGCCCTCTTGAACAACATTAAATGATGTCCCTGCTATGCTAATTCGAAGGCCAAAAGTCTGATCCAAATCCGTTAAGACGGTGAAGAAATTTGCTGCCAAGAGGTTGAATCAAAAGCTTGATCCCAGAACCAATCCGCACCTAGTTGGTATTGTTGCTGCCTTCTAAACTCGCCCTTCCACCATAAATGAAAGAAGATGCCATCAATGCCGAGGCAATTCGATGGTGCCTTAAGATGAAATTGGTGCCCAAAAGGAGATTGGAATCACCCAGGTCTTAGATGCTTGGCATCCACCAACTTACCAAGAGCAATCTGCCTCTTCAAGTTCGATCTGCCCTTCTAATTCATGCCAAATTCGATCTGCTCCATAAACATGTAGGTCTGAGATTTTCTCAACCCTTATAACTCATTCGGATCTGTATATAAACACCCATCAAATTCGCTCTCAAAAAATATAGATTTGTGCCCTCACAAAAAAAATGGAATTCGTTGCTCCCAGGCCTGCAATTTTCGCTCAAATCTGGTCGAATTAGGATCTGTGCTCAAGAGACTGGTATCTTCCCTTAAATATGCATACACAGGCCTGAAGAGATTGTTGAAATTTGAAATTCGGATCTGCATCTCAGGTGTCCAAACAGTCTCTAATCATGCCCCAGAATTCGCATGTACAGGCCTGCAAATTCGCTCCAGATCTGCCTTCTACAAGCTCGAAATCCTTGCCCAAAGTGTGCCCTTGAATGGCATGTACAGGCCTGGAAGATTCGGTCCAACCTGCCCTAAATTCGGATCTTGGATCTGCCTTCCAAAATCGCTTGCAGCCTGGAAAATCGAATCACAACTGCCCTTGGTCTGAATGGATCTAGCCATAGCTCTGATACCATATTATTTTCAGACCTAAGGCAGATAAAACAATAGGAAAATCAGGTCTGCTATAATTCGCAATTAAGCAGTCATGTTATGTTTTCGATGATGCCCAAATCGAATTACAACTGCTCATAAATATATGTCCAAGATGACATCCATGAAGAGACACCACTCTTCAACCTAAGGCAGTCGACTTGTATTTTTCAAGGCTGACGTTTTATATATATATTACCATGCTATTTAATGATGCAAGTCGTCCCTTCAATGCAATATAAAGCAATATTATTATTAGTATCTTTTCTCAAGGCCATAATAGTAACACTTCAAAGCAGGTGGAATGTCTCTATGGAAAAGGAAAAAGAGCTAAGGATTCAAGCTCTGCTAGAAGTACAAAATCACCTCACTCTAGAAGAAGCGGGTCAACAAGCTGAACTACACCAGCAAAATTTCCTAATAAAGAAAAGAACAAACCTCTCGCTGATTGGTCAAACCAAGAAAGTCCATGCTGACGGAGTAGCCATTTGGAGCAACCTTCTTCAGACACAGCAACAAGCCGAAGAAGCACGACAAAAGGCAACAGCTCCACTGGTTCGTGACATCGGAAAGGGTAAAGGAGTACTTGGAGTAGAGAAACCGGTCATCGTTGACAATACCAGTGAACTGCCAAATCTTACCCTTCTTGTATCTCCAGAAAAAGGTAAGGCTCACACCATGACTGTTAATGACATTATAACTGAAATTACCAATTTTGGAGAAATAGATAATGCGGCCAAGTGGTATAGAGTGTTGGCTAAGGAAGACAAATAGGCAATTGAAAAAGCTCTTGTTGAAAGTCTTCTAGACTTCATGAAAACACCCAGAGATTTTAGAGGCAAGTTTCCTCTTGAATTGAAAGGCAAGCTTCAGAAAAAATGGAGAACCAGTCTGGAGACAAATTCTCAAATCAATAAAGAAGCACTAAAGAAAGCTAGACCTAGCTTGATTGATAAAAGTGTCTCACTTCTTTTAGGCACTGCATCTATGAATCTAGACACAAATTACAGAGTCGCCAAGATTCTCAATGGTTATGAGAATGAAGTCTTTAAAGAGACCTTAGATTTCTGGGAGCAGTATGATTTTAGTTCCCTTGAAGAAACAGGTCCTCTGGATCACACCACCACAATTTTGGATCCACCTGTTCAGTTTACTACTACACAGACTCCGATATCTGATGAGCAAGAAGTCATCACAGAAAAGTTCACTTCTAGTGAACCGGTTACATGTAATATGCTGCCTAGTTCTGTAATTCTAGTGTCTATTTCTTCCTGTAATTTTGTCAAACAATTGGCCTGCAACTGTCCTGTTTTTTTTTAAATTGATGTTGATTAATAGTTGCTCGAGATTGTTGTATTTCATATGAGATATCAATAGAAGGCAACATACAACCATATGCAGCTCATAACAATGATCATTTATTTATTTCTTGTTTCAGATAATCAGAAATTACAACTACCATAGCTAATCATATCTTCTCATTAAAATCCAACGCATTATATCACTATAGAGTTCAATGGTAGTCCATACCCATTGCGGCTACAACATGTTAATAATTCTGAGATTGCTACAGTAACCCGCAGCTACAGTGATTCGGATTGCTACAGTAACTCACTGCTACAGTACCGCGCTATAGGAACTTGCTACAGTACCACGTTGCTACAGTGTCGCTGCTACAGGAACTTGCTGCAGTACCGCACTGCTACAGAAACTTGCTACAATACCGCGCTGCTACAGTGTCGCTGCTACAGGAACTTGCAGCAACAATATTAAATCTCAAGACCATATCTTTCAATGGCATCAAGATTGAAAGCGTAGAGGGTTTGCGTCCTCCAAGCCCAAAGAGATAATCCCCACAATTTCTTCCAATTTCAAATAATATTCAGCATGCCCAAATGAGAGCAATCCTCTGTCTTTTAACCCATCCTCACAAGTTCTTCGCTTCCCTCTCGCCAATGTGGGATAAAACATGAGCTTTAATGTTACCTTTTTCCCTTTACGAATGCCCATGTATGTCCTTTAAAGGGGGGAACTTGATTTTTATAAAGTGACTTTATGAAACATTATAATATTTAATTTAAATAGTCACTTTATCGTTATAACTTCAAACATTAAAATAATATACCAAATAAACTCGGAATCCCACATATGATAGCTCATCGGAAAGAGCTCAACAAAACGCATCACATCCTGTCACTCAAAATTCAAGGCACTGCATCCCCTATTGGCTTACTAAAAATAGTAAATCCTCCCCAAAACCCAACAAACAAACTCCATTTGGCCTGTAATTAAATTTGACTAGGCCAAATAACCTCAGGATCCCTTTTGAAGTCCTGATTAGCCCTCGGGACCATGAAAGAACGGGCTAACGACAACATATATCCAGACTGGCTAAGTGGGGGACATTACATTACATTGGGACAAACTTCTGTCAATCTTCCTACTGACGGATCAGATCAAAGGGGCGAAGGGATCCCTACAGATGATCTTCATATAGCTGATGAACAGCTGCAATCACAAGAGCCCTCACATCAAGTAGAAGATGCTATACCTGAGATTCACACTCAACAGCCAGAAGCTAAACCAAAAGAGGGAAACAAGACAGAGAAACAGGTTGTAAAAGAACATGAGCAAGCCCCAAAGGCACCAGAACAGAGTAGAGATGATCTTCATATAGCTAATGAACAGCTGCAATCACAAGAACCCTCACATAAAGTAGAAGATGCTATACCTGAGATTCACACTCAGCAGCCAGAAGCTAGACCAAAAGAGGGAAACAAGACAGAGAAATAGGTTGTAAAAGAACATGAGAAAGCCCCAAAGGCACCAGAACAGAGTAGAGAGAAGGATCAAGAAACTCTCGCCAGCTCCTCTAAAAGAAAGATCAAAACCTTAGGAGAATCTGAAGCAAAAAGGAGCAAAGCAACCGATACAATAGTTGACATCAGCAAAATGTCAACAAGACAGCTTAAAGAGCTCACTAAAAGAAAACAGGATATGGTTCTGAATAAAGTAAAAGATATCCTATACCACTTTGTGCCGGATGCTGATATCGATGAAGATGAACC
This sequence comes from Chamaecyparis obtusa, assembly GCA_027943335.1. Lineage (NCBI taxonomy): Eukaryota > Viridiplantae > Streptophyta > Pinopsida > Cupressales > Cupressaceae > Chamaecyparis > Chamaecyparis obtusa. The sequence continues at coordinate 670,008 of BSBK01002506.1, read as the reverse complement.
GGTCATCGATCAGCTAGAAGTGCTGACTGCAACCATCGACGAGGATCTAACTGATCCGGAAACAGTGGATATTGATCATTATGTGCAGAAAAGAGTGGAGCTTCTTCACAAGCAAGCTGCAAATATTAAAGCTACTCTGCAAAATAATCTAAAAGTTCTTCAACAGCAGATACACGTTGCAGAAAATTTGTTAAACAGAACTTCAAATTTTGAGATTTTCATGACTGACTTAACTGACAAAGCTACAAAGACTTCAGACAACATAAGACCTTTGTCCAACCAATTTGACATAAAGACCAAAACGGCTACAACTTTTTACAGAGAAATGACTAGTCTTACTCTAGTCCTCGAAAGACTGCAAAAGAAAAGAACAAAAGAATTCAAGACATAGTTGGATTCCAGATATTTTTAGCCCCAACTCTTGATATCATGCACATGACAGCTACTTCAACTAATATTTTGATCAATGAACCAGACTACAAAACTGTCGATGACATGGAGAACATCATTGTTTCTCTCAAAGCTACCCAACACAACATTGAACATGTAACCAATCAATGGGCACCATTTCTACATTCAGCCAAGAATATCTACAAGGATATTTTCACACAACTTGAAATGTGAAGGAAACCCTTTGTCCTTTGGAGGAAAAAAGGGGAAGAAGCAAACCAGCGAATGAACAGGAGCAGAACGGGAACAAAGAAAGAGAGGAACGAAGCAGAACAGCCACCGGAAGAGAGGAACATTACCGCCACCGGTCAGGCAGGGGAAGTAAGTGCAAATATTTTTTTTATGGTTTTGCCACCAATGACAAAGGGGAAGATTGTTAACAATATAAGTTGTCATTAGTGTATCTCATCAAAACCATTCACACCGGTCAAAAATCACCGGTCGCTCGCATTACCTAGATGACACCGGTAGATAAAGCACATAGTATATGCACCAGTCAACCAAGTAGTTAAATACACCGGTAGACTAAAGTAAGTACTCAGTATCGGTCTTGATCAGCATCTAAACGACAAACCTGTACCGATCTAACTGATAGACGACAAACCGGTACCAACCTAACTGATAGAAAAATCCGGTCCAGTCTTTGAGTTAAAGAGCCAGATTATGCGAGACATCCATTACTCTGATGCGAAGTTAACTTTTCAAACAGGAAGTTAGCTTTAAGTTCTACGAATGATCTCAAGATAAACTCTAGATCACAAAGCACAGCTTTCTTGCGTTGCATAATTTATGGTCAAGTTTATTCCCCGGCGGTTCTATGAGTCAAGAGGATCACTCTTGTATAAATATAAGATATAGGACGCAAAGTAAAGTGTTGTTGTCAAGAGGGAGAAATCGCAGAGGGCAGAGGAAAGATATCCTCTCAGAAGTGCAACAGGCACAAAAGTGAAGGAAGGAAAGAAGATCAACAGCCAGGCAAACAGGGGAAGAAATCTACAGGTATGATCTAATCGGACAATCAGTGTCATCATAGATCATTTCTTTTGAAAGGTATTAAATGATATACAAATCCCTCTAGAAGGGTGAACCTAATCGGTTCGTTGTAATAAAATTCCCTTAACAGGGTGACATCTTGTTGATGTTTAAAGTCCTGTAACCAGGCAGCTCCTAACAGGGCTTAGATCCAAAACAATCTTTTGTAAAAATCCCTTAACCAAGTAGCACCTTAACCAGTGCTTTGTATGCTCCTAACAAGGCACCTTCATTTAAAACTAGTGAAGTTGTGAGCTCTGTCTCACCGTTGTTTTTTTTCTCTCACTGAGAGTTTCCACGTACAAATATTTGTGCAGATCTGTGTGATTCAGTTTATGCTTGTGTATGACTGTTGACTGTTTGCTTTGCATTCAAGAATCTGTTTACAAGTTTCTTAAATGTGGAGAATTAGTATTTTCTGATTCACCCCACCCCCCCCCCCCTCTCAGTAACCAGTAAGGTAACAACACAAGGATCATTATACACTAGTACAGAATATTAGTGGGTATCAAGTCCCACCGGGGTTTTTACCTATTTGAGTTTCCCCGTAACCAAAATATTGGTATTGTGTTCATGTGTTCTTTCATTGTGTTTATGCTTTATGTTTGAGTATACTTAATTGGATAAAGAATTGAAACTTGTAGATAACTAATTCACCCTCCCCCCCTCTCTCAGTTATCTCTTGGGACTATTCCTAACAATTGCTATCAGAGCCAAGTGCTTCGGAGAGAAAGTTTAATAGCTTGAGGTTGATCAGATGGCATACTTCAGGAAAGAGAGTCCTAAGTTCGATGGAGAGAATTATCTTGATTGGAAAAACAAGATGGTGACACATTTGTAGTGCATTAGTTTTGAAGTTTTTAATGTAACTATCAAAGCAGCCAAGATCCCTACCCTAGAAGACCTTGGACAGGATGATGCTACTGAAACACAAAAGAAATTGTTTCATCAGATGCCAAAGAAGCCCTTATCAGCGCTCTTTCTGATAGTGAGTTTTCAGAGATAAAGAAGGTAGACACCGCCCACAAGGTAGCGGTCTTTCAATTTAAGAGATTCAAGTGAAATGAATGTAAGGTAGAACATATTCAAAAAGTTATTTTTTTTATTAATTTAGACGTATCTCCTTGACTCAACACACGGTCCAAACTGTCTTACCTTGATCTTACATATTACCAAGTTGGGGTACAAGAATAGGTGAGCTAAGGCAAGACTAGCCCTCTAAAAAGTAATCGAAGAGAAAAATGAATAAGAAGAAAATACGGAAGTGACTTCTTCGAAAGGCAAAGTTATGAAAAGTTGTGACACTAACAAATGACAGAAATCGTTAAGGGCTGTGACTATTTGGATAGGTGACAATTGTGAAAAGTTGTGACGATTGCAAAGGAAACACATGATAAAAAGGTGACTCTCCCCCACATTAACGGTTTTATTTTAGCACATTCAAGTGAAATCAATCTACGGTATAATATATTATTCACAAATGCAACAATGAAAAGTGGTGACTATATTTTTTTGTTAGCTCAAAGGTATCACATCAATCAACTTAATGCCCAACTTTCCTTACCTTGGTCTTACATATTCTCAAGTTAGGGTTCAAAAAGAGGTGAGCTGGGACAAAACAAGTCATCTAAGAATTAATGCAAGAGAAAAGAGAATAAGAAAAAAAATAAAGAATTGACTCCATCAAAAGACAAAGTTATGAAAACTTGTAACACTCGCAAACGATAAAAATAAGGAAGTCTTCTGACACTTTCGAAGGGCAGCAATTGTGAAAAGTTGTGATGAGTGTAAAGAGTGGACATGATGATGAGGTGCGATTCTCCCTCACATTCAAAAATATAAAAAGGAGAATGTTCCATTTTAGGAGGAAATTCAAGTGAAATCAATTTGGGACATAATATATTATTCACAAAAGCAATAATGAAAATTGGTGACTCAATTTTTATTTTTGTTAACTCAAATGTAATTTGTATTTTTGTAACTCGGCTCAATGTCCAACCTGACTCAACTTGATCTTACATATTGTCAAGTTAGGATTCAATAACGGATGTCAAAACTAGCCCTCTTAAAATTAATGCAAAAAAAGGAATAAGAAAAAAAATAAAGAAATGAGTCCTTTAAAACGCAAAGTTATGAAAGGTTGTGACACTCGCTAAGTACAAAAACAGTTTAGGTTTGTGACTCTTTCGAAGTGTGACAATTGTGAAAGGTTGAGATGATTGTAAAGGGCACCTGATGAACAGATGTGTTGCAATAACTGATGTAACTGATGAAGAGATCAAATGAGTATATTATGACATGTGTTTGATGCAGGTATGATGATAAGTTTTGATCGGTTGAGTTTGTCATTGCTATCAATTTTAGTTGTTGGTTGACAGTGTTACTAATATGATGAGATATGTTCCAAAGGTTGAATCTCGCATTATGGTATGAGTTGAAGTGCATGATCGTAACATAAGATTAAGTGATGTCTAAAGATGAGATATCCATGACCACACTAGTTTATCTTATGAGAGTTGTCAGTTATAATTGTTTGAAGGTTGTCCAAAAAACAGGAAGAATAGGTTGAAACCTAGAAGTGTTCATTTGGTTATTGTGTCAAATCAGAGTGGAGTCGAGCATTGCGATTCAGGATGTTTGATCTTCATGATATTATTGGATTGTCGGTGCAGTCAAAAAAAATTATTGATCGGTGGACAGAGTTACAGTACGCAGAAGATTACTTAACGGAAGGCACATGAAGTTCTTGCATCTATCGGTCAGATCTATAATCGGTGATGTTGCACCGGGTTACGATAAGTGATTGCATGCTATATCTTGTCAAAGATGGTCGTGAAAATAGTTAATATTTCAGTATAAAATATTATTCATAAAAGCAACAATGAAAAGTGGTCACTCGATTCTTTTTTTGCTTACTCAAATGTATCAGTGTGAATCAGCTTAGAATACAACCTATCTTACCTTAATTTTACATATTGCTAAGTTCTGGTTTATTAATGGGTGAGTTCAGGCAAGACTAGCCCTTTAAAAATTAATAGAAAAAATAAATAAGACATAAGCAAAACATAAGTGACTATCAAAATCCCAAAGTTATGAAAATTTGTGACACTCGCAAATGACAGAAATGGTGAAGGGTTGTGACTATTTTGAAGGGTGATAATTGTGAAATATTATAGTAATTCCTAAGGGCGGACATCATAAAGAGATGTGACTTTCCCACATTGGAAATTAAAAAAGGGAGAATGTTTCAATTTATGAGATTAAAGTGAAATGAATATAAGATATAATGTATTATTCAAAAAAATTATTTTTTTATCAACTCAAATGTATCTCTTTCACTCAACACAGAGGTATCTCCTTGACTCAACCCAGTGTCCAACCTGCCTTACCTTGGTCTTAAATATTGCCAAGCTGGGGTCCAGGAAGAGGTGATCTAAGGCAAGACTACCCCTTTAAGCAATAATTGATCAAAAAAGGGATTAAGAAGACAATAAGGAAGTGACTACTTCGAAAGGCAAAGTTATGAAAGGTTGTGACACTCACGAAGGACAAAAGTAGTTAAACGGTTGTGACTATGAGATATCCATCACCGGATTAGTTCAACTTATATGTGTTGTGAGTTATGATTGTTTGAAGGTTGTGAGGAAATCAAGAAAAATAGGTTGAAACTCATAAGTGTTCATTTGGTTATTGTGTCAAATCAATGTGGAGTTGACCATTGCGATTCAGGATGTCTGATCTTGATGATATTATTGGATTGTTGTTGCAGTCACATCAATCTTATTGATCAATGGAAAGAGTTATAGTAGGAAGAAGATTACTTAACGGAAGGCACATAAAGTTCTTGCAACTATCAGTTAGATCTGTAACTGGTGACGTTGCATCATGTTACGATAAGTGATTGCATGCTATATCTTGTGAAAGTTGGTGGTGAAAATAGTTAATGTTTCAGTATAAAATATTATCCATAAAGGCAACAATGAAAAGTGGTGACTCAATTATTTTTTTACTTACTCAAATGTATCACTGTGACTCAGCTTATAACCCAACCTACCTTACCTTGATTTTACATATTGCTAAGTTCTGGTTCATTAATGGGTGAGTTGAGGCAAGACTAGCCCTTTAAAAATTAAAAGAAATAAGAAATAAGACCAAAGCAAAACATAAGTGACTATCAAAATCCCAAAGTTATGAAAGATTGTGACAATCGCAAATGACAAAAATGGTGAAGGGTTTGTGACTATTTTAAAGGTTGATAATTGTGAAATATTATGATAATTCCTAAGGGGGGAAATGATAAAAAGATGTGACTCTCCCACATTGGAAAATAAAAAGGGGAAAATGTTTCAATTTGAGAGATTAAAGTGAAATGAATGTGGGTATAATATATTATTCAAAAAGTTATTTTTTTATCAACTCAGAGGTATCTCCTTGACTCAACTCAGAGGTCTATGCTTGACTCAACCCAGTGTCCAACCTGCCTTACCTAGGTCTTACATATTGCCAAGTTGGGGTTCAGGAAAAGGTGAGCTAAGGCAACACTAGCCCTCTAAGCAATAATCCAAGAGAAAAAGGATTAAGAAGACAATAAAGAAGTGACTACTTCGAAAGACAAAAATAGTTAAATGGTTGTGACTATGAGACACCCATGACCACACTAGTTTATCTTATGTCTGTTGTGAGTTATGATTGTTTGAAGGTTGTTAGGAAAATAGGAAAAATAGGTTGAACCCAAAACTATTCATTTGGTTATTGTGTCAAATCAGTGTGGAGTCGAGCATTGCGATTCAGATTGTCTGATCTTGATGATATTATTGGGTTGTTGGTGCAGTCGCATCAAACTTATTGATTGGTGGACAGAGTTACAGTAGGCAGAAGATTACTTAACGGAAGGCACATGTAGTTCTTGCAACTATCTGTCAGATATGTAACCAAAGATGTTGCATCGTGTTACGATAAGTGATTGCGTGCTATATCTTATCGAAGTTGGTAGTGAAATTTGTTAATGATTTGGTATAAAAAATATTATTCATAAAGGCAACAATGAAAAGTGGTGACTCAATTTTTTTTTGCTTACTCGAATATGTATCACTGTGACTCAGCTTAGAGCCCAGCCTGACCTACCTTGATTTTGCATATTGCTAAGTCTTGGTTCATTAATGGGTGAGTTGAGGCAAGACTAGCCCTTTAAAAACTAATAGAAAAAAAAAATAAAACAAGCAAAACATAAGTGACTGTCAAAATCCCAAAGTTATGAAAGATTGTGACACTCCCAAATGACAGAATTGGTGAAGGGTTGTGACTATTTTCAATGTTGATAATTGTGAAATATTATGATAATTCATAAGGGCAGACATGATAAAGAGATGTGACTCTCCCACATTGGAAAATAAAAAGGGGAGAATGTATCAATTTATGAGATTAAAATGGAATGAATGTGGGGTATAATATATTATTCAAAGAGTTATTTTTTTCTCAACTCATAGATATATCCTTGACTCAACTCAGAGGTATCTCCTTGACTCAACCCAGTGTCCAACCTGCCTTACTTTGGTCTTACATATTGCCAAGTTGGGGCTCAGGAAGCGGTGAGCTAAGGCAAGACTAGCCCTCTAAGCAATAATCAATGAGATAAAGGATTAAGAAGACAATAAGGAAGTGACTATTTCGAAAGGCAAAGTTATGAAAGGTTGTGACACTCACGAACGACAAAAATAGTTAAAGGGTTGTGACTATGAGATATCCATGACCGCACTAGTTCATCTTATGTGTGTTGTGAGTTATAATTGTTTGAAGGTTATCAACAAATCAAGAAAAATAGGTTGAAACTCATAAGTGTTCATTTATTTATTGTGTCAAATCAACGTGGAGTTGAGCATTGTGATTTAGGATGTCTGATCTTGATGATATTATTAGATTGTTGGTGAAGTCGCATCAATCTTATCGATCAGTGGACAAAGTTACATTAGGAAGAAGATTACTTAACGGAAGGCACATAAAGTTCTTGCAACTATCGGTTAGATCTATAACCGGTGATGTTGCATAGTGTTACGATAAGTGATTGCATTATATATCTTGTCGAAGTTGGTGGTGAAAACAGTTAATATTTTGGTATAAAATATTATCCATAAAGGCAACAATGAAAAGTGGTGACTCAATTCTTTTTTTTCTTACTCAAATGTATCAGTGTTACTCAGCTTAGAACCCAACCTACCTTACCTTGATTTTACATATTGCTAAATCCTGGTTCATTAATGGGTGAGTTGAGGCAAGACTAGCCCTTTAAAAATTAATAGAAAAAAGAACTAAGACAAGCAAAACATAAGTGACTATCAAAATCTCAAAGTTATGAAAGATTGTGACACTCGCAAATGACAAACATAGTGAAGGGTTTGTGACTATTTTGAAGGGTGATAATTGTGAAATATTATGATAATTCCCAAGGGCGGAAATGATAAAAAGATGTGACTCTCCCACATTGGAAAATAAAAAGGGCAAAATGTTTCAATTTATGAGATTAAAGTGAAATGAATATGGGGTATAATATAGTATTCAACAAGTTATTTTTTTATCAACTCAGAGATATCTGCTTGACTCAACTTAGAGGTCTCTGTTTGACTCAACCTACTGTCCAACCTGCCTTACCTTGGTCTTACATATTGCCAAGTTGGGGTTCAGAAAAGGTGAGCTAAGGCAACACTAGCCCTCTAAGCAATAATCCAAAAGAAAAAGTATTAAGAAGACAATAAGGAAGTGACTACTTCGAAAGACAAAAATAGTTAAAGGGTTGTGACTGAGAGATATCCATGACAGCACTAGTTTATCTTATGTGTGTTGTGAATTATGATTGTTTGAAGGTTGTTAGGAAAACAAGAAAAATAGGTTGAAACCCAAAAGTGTTCATTTGGTTATTGTGTCAAATTCAGGATGTCTGATCTTGATTATATTATTGGGTTGTTGCTGCAGTCGCATCAAACTTATTGATTGGTGAGCATAGTTACAGTAGGCAGAAGATTACTTAATGAAAGGCACATGTTGTGCTTGCAACTATCGGTCAGATCTGTAACCAGACATGTTCAATTGTGTTACGATAATTGATTGCATGCTATATTTTATCGAATTTGGTGGTGAAAATAGTTAATAATTTGGTATAAAATATTATTCATAAAGGCAACAATGAAAAGTGGTGACTCAATTCTTTTTTTGTTTACACAAATTTAACAGTGTGACTCAACTTAGAGCCCAACCTACCTTACCTTGATTTTACATATTGCTAAGTCTCCGTTCATTAATAGGTAAGTTGAGGCAAGACTAGCCCTTTAAAAATTAATAGAAAAAAGAAATAAGACAACCAAAACATTAGTGACTATCAAAATTCTAAAGTTATAAAAGATTGTGACACTCTCAAATGATAGAAATGGTGAAGGGTTGTGACTATTTTTAAAGGTAATAATTGTGAAATATTATGATAATTCGTAAGAGCGGACATGATAAAGAAATGTGACTCTCCCACATTAGAAAATAAAAAGGGGAGAATGTATCAATTTATGAGATTAAAGTGAAATGAATGTGGGTATAATATATTATTCAAAAAGTTATGTTTTTATCAACTCAGATGTATCTCCTTGACTCAACTCAGAAGTATTTCCGTCTTACCTTGATCTTACATATTGCCAAGTTGAGGTTTAGGAAGAGGTGAGCTAAGGCAAGACTAACCCTCTCAGCAATAATCAATGAGAAAAAGGATTAAGAAGACAATAAGGAAGTGACTACTTCGAAAGGCAAAGTTATGAAAGGTTGTGACACTCACGAAGGACAAAAATAGTTAAAGGGTTGTGACTATGAGATATCCATGACCGCACTAGTTCACCTTATGTGTGTTGTGAGTTATGATTGTTTGAAGGTTGTCAGGAAATCAAAAAAAATAGGTTGAAACTCATAAGTGTTCATTTGGTTATTGTGTCAAATCAATGTGGAGTCGAGCATTGCAATTCGGGATGTCTGATCTTGATGATATTATTGGATTGTTGCTGCGGTCGCATCAATCTTATTGATCGATTGATAGAGTTATAGTAGGTAGAAGATTACTTAATTGAAGGTACATGAAGTTCTTGCAACTATCGGATACATCTGTAACCGGTGATGTTGGATCATGTTGTGATAAGTGATTCATGCTATAGCTTGTCAAAGTTGGTGGTGAAAACAGTTAATGTTTTGGTATAAAATATTATCCATAATGCAACAATGAAAAGTGGTGACTCAATTCTTTTTTTGCTTACTCAAATGTATCAGTGTGACTCAACTTGGAACCCAACCTACCTTACCTTGATTTTACATATTGCTAAATTCTGGTTCATTAATGGGTGAGTTGAAGCAAGGCTAGCCCTTTAAAAATTATTAGAAAAAACAAATAAGACAAAAGCAAAACATAAGTGACTACCAAAATCCCAAAGTTATGAAAGATTGTGACACTCGCAAATGACAAAAATGGTGAAGGGTTTGTGACTATTTTAAAGGGTGATAATTCTGAAATATTATGATAATTCCTAAGGGCGAAAATGATAAAAAGATGTGACTCTCCCACATTGGAAAATAAAAAGGGGACAATGTTTCAATTTAAGAGATTAAAGTGAAATGAATGTGGGGTATAATATATAATTTAAAAAGTTATTTTTTTTATCAACTCAGAGGTATCTCCTTGACTCAACTCAAAGGTCTCTGTTTGACTCAACCCAGTGTCCAACCTGCCTTACCTTGGTCTTACATATTGCCAAGTTGGGGTTCAAGAAAAGGTGAGCTAAGGCAACACTAGCCCTCTAAGCAATAATCCAAGAGAAAAAGGATTAAGAAGACAATAAGGAAGTGATTACTTCGAAAGAAAAAAAAAGTTAAATGGTTGTGACTATGAGATATCCATGACCGCACTAGTTTATCTTATGTGTGTTGTGAGTTATGATTGTTTGAAGGTTGTTAGGAAAACAGGAAAAATAGGTTGAAACCCAAAAGTGTTCATTTGGTTATTGTGTCAAATCAGTGGGGAGTCGAGCATTGTGATTCAAGATGTCTGTTCTTGATGATATTATTGGGTTGTTGCTGCAGTCGCATCAAACTTATTGATCGGTGGACAAAGTTACAGTACGCAGAAGATTACTTAACATAAGGCACATGTAGCTCTTGCAACTATCGATCAGATCTGTAACCAGAGATGTTGCATCGTGTTACGATAAGTGATTGCATGCTATATCTTATCGAAGTCGGTGGTGACAATAGTTAATGATTTCGTATAAAATATTATTCATAAATGCAACACTGAAAAGTGGTGACTCGATTCTTTTTTTGCTTACTCAAATGTAAAAGTGTGACTCAGCTTAGAGCCCAACCTACCTTACCTTGATTTTTCATTTTGCTAAGTCTCAGTTCATTAATGGGTGAGTTGAGGCAAGACTAGCCCTTTAAAAACTAATAGAAAAAAGAAATAAGACATAAGCAAAACATAAGGAAATAAGACATAAGCAAAACGTAAGTGACTATCAAAATCCCAAAGTTAGGAGAGATTGTGACACTCCCAAATGATAGAAATACTGAAGGGTTGTGACTATTTTCAAGGGTGATAATTGTGAAATATTATGATAATTCGTAAGGGTGGACATGATAAAGAGATGTGACTCTCCCACATTGAAAAATAAAAAGGGGAGAATGTATCAATTTATGAGATTAAAGTGAAATGAATGTGGGGTATAATATATTATTCAAAGAGTTATTTTTTTATCAACTCAAAGGTATCTCCTTGACTCAACTCAGAGGTATCTCCTTGACTCAACCCAGTGTCCAACCTACCTTACCTTGGTCTTACATATTGCCAAGTTGGGGTTCAGGAAAAATTGAGCTAAGGCAAGACAAGCCCTCTTAGTTATAATTGAAGAGAAAAAGGATTAAGAAGAATATAAGGAAGTGACTACTTCGAAAGGCAAAGTAATGAAAGGTTGTGACACTCACAAAGGACAAAAATAGTTAAACGGTTGTGACTATGAGATATCAATTACCACACTAGTTTATCTTATGTGTGTTGTGATTTATGATTGTTTGAAGGTTGTTAGGAAAACAAAAAGAATAGGTTGAAACCTAGAAGTATTCATTTGGTTATTTTGTCAAATCAGTGTGGAGTCGAGCATTGCGATTTAGGATGTCTGATCTTGATGATATTATTGGATTGTTGGTGCAGGCACATCAAAATTATTGATCGGTGGACAGAGTTACAGTAGCCAGAATATTACTTAACGGAAGGCACATGAAGTTCTTACAACAATCGGTCAGATTTGTATTCAGTGATGTTGCACCATGTTACGATAAGTGATTGCATGCTATATCTTGTCAAAGTTGGTCTTGAAAATAGTTAATGTTTCGGTATAAAATATTATTCATAAAGGCAACAATGAAAAGTGGTGACTCGATTCTTTTTTTGGTTACTCAAATGTATTAGTGTGACTCAGCTTAGAGCCCAACCTACCTTACCTTAATTTTACATATTGCTAAGTTCTGGTTCATTAATGGGTGAGTTGAGGCAAGACTAGCCCTTTAAAAATTAATAGAAAAAACAAATAAGACATAAACAAAACATAAGTGACTATCAAACGCCGAAAGTTATGAAAAATTGTGACACTCCCAAATGACAGAAATGCTGAAGGGTTGTGACTATTTTGAAAGGTGATAATTGTGAAATATTATGATAATATCTAAGGGCGGACATGATAAAGAGATGTGACTCTCCCATATTGGAAAATAAAAAGGGGACGTTTCAATTTAGGAGATTAAAGTGAAATGAATGTGGGGTATAATATATTATTCAAAAAGTTAATTTTTTATCAACTCAAAGGTATCTCCTTGACTCAACCCAGTGTCCAACCTGTCTTACCTTGGTCTTATATATTGTCAAGTTGGGCTTCGGGAAGAGGTGAGCTAAGGCAAGACTAACCCTCTAAGCAATAATCGAGCAGAAAAACGATTAAGAAGAAAATAAGGAAGTGACTACTTCGAAAGGCAAAGTTAAGAAAGGTTGTGACACTCACAAAGGACAAAAATAGTTAAAGGGTTGTGACTATTTCGATGGGTGCCAATTATGATAAGTTGTGACGATTTCAAAGGAAACACATGATAAAAAGGTGACTCAATTTATTTATTTTATTAACCCAAAGATATACTCATAACTCAACTCAATGCTCAACCTACCTTACCTTGGTCTTACATATTGCCAAGTTGGGGTTCAAAAAGGGTCGAAGTGAGGCAAGACAAGTCATCTAAGAATTAATGGAAGATAAAAAAAGATTGAGAAAAAAATAAGAAATTGACCCCTTCAAAAGGCAAAGTTGTGAAAACTTGTAACACTCGCAAAGGACAAAAATAGTGAAGGGTTTTCACTCTTTCGAAAGGGTGGCAATTGTGAAAAGTTGTGATGAGTGCAAAGAGTAGACATGATCAGGTGCCACTCTCCCTCACATTCAAAGATAAAAGGGGAGAATGTTTCATTTTAAGAGGATATTCAAGTGAAATCAATGTGTAAGATAATATATTATTCTCAAAGGCAACAATGAAAAGTGGTGACTCAATTTTTTTTTGTTAATTCAAACGTATCCACATGACTCAACTCAATGCTCAACTTGCCTCACTTACATATTGCCAAATTGGGGTTGTTAAAAAGGTGAGCTAAGGAGAGGCTATCCCTCTAAGAATTAATGAAATAGAAAATAATAAGAAAAAAATAAGGAAGTGAATCTTTTAAAAGGAAAAGTTAAGTAAGGTTGTCACATTCCTAAAGACAAAAATAATGTAGGTTTGTGACTCTTTACCATGGTGAAAATTGTGAAAGGTTGAGATGATAGAAAAGGCCAACTATGATGAGCAGGTGTGTGTTGGCATAACTGATGTAGCTGATGTAGAGATCAGATGAGTATGTTGTGACATGTGTTTGATGCAGGTATGATAATAGGATTATTGGTTATGAGTTTGTCATTGATGTCAACTTAGTGGTTGTTGGTTGACAATGTTTCTATTAGGATATGATGCAGTAACATCTTGGGTTGGCTCGGTAACTACTTTGGAGTCCTTGGAGGAGTGCTCGGTAGTTGCTTTGGAGAGTTCTTGGAAGGCTATTACTCAGTTGTAGTGTTGGCCGAGGGGCTCGGTCGAAGCAGTGTTGCTCAATTTCAGTATTCACTGAGGAGCTCGGTTTTTGAAGGAACTCAGTAAACTTCTGGCGCTCGGTAGAACCTGTGATCGGCGATGCTTGTGGTGCTCGGTCAACATGTGGCTCAGCGATGCCTGGCATGCTCGGTTGTTTTACTGGCGCTCGGTAGTTTGGCTTAGCGACTGGAGTTCTTAGAGATTTGGTGGGTTGACTTCGTGTATTTAATGTTGGTAGCTTATGTTGTATTCTCCTATGTGGATCTAGAGGTCGACATGGAGAATTAAATGTTTGTAAGGCTATTTGAGACGCAATTTGTATTGCATTTAATAATTGTTTGTTTAGGAGCCGACTTGGCTTGGGGGTTAATTGTTTCTTCCATCCGATTTGTGGCTAAAGAATTAGTATTTAAGGAAGGTCTAGGGTAGCTATTGAGGGCAGATTAGAAGAGTTAGTAGCTTGTGAGCTTAGAAACAAGGAGATTGCTTGGTGGCTTCTGTGCACAAGTTTAGAACTTGTTAGGGTTCCTACCAGATTGTTGTAGCCTGTTGTTGCAGATCTGGCTAGCTAGGGTTAGGCTTTGGAGTTGGATCTTGAGGGATCTTGCAGAACTGTTTCTTGCTTTGTATTTGGCCATAATCGGGAAGGCCTTACAGCCCGGCACATTGCATGTAATCAGTTGTTGATGAATAAAGATATGTGTTTGCCTTCAGATCTAGTTTACTATTGTGATTCCATTGTGAGGTTGTTTAGCTGGGGCCTTGGACATCTCATTTTGGGATTCTCTTGGCCTTGCACTGCGTTAGGTGGTATCAAAGCGAGATGATCTTGTTGGGAGAAAGGTTTACTTTGTAGAAGAGTGGGTTGCTCCGGGAAAAGATATTGTGTGCGATCGGAGTTGCAATTCCCTGTTACTAAACTTGTGAAATCGTGGCCTAGTTGTTCATGCAAGGTGGCAGGTTGCAATCTGACTTGCATACAGCTTGGAGGTTGTCACAAGGTGGTCGGTTTAGGGTTTGTTGTAGAGGGTTTCTAAAAATCTTTGGGAGATGTCTTCGAGAGGATTGAACCATCATGGGATTTCTTCTCTTCATGATGTGGAGGTAAAAATTTCTGAGAAGTTTGCTCAGTGGGAAATGGATTTGTTGAACTGTGTGGAGAACTGAGTTGATAACCTTGTGAAGGAAAGTGTTGTTGAGCTTTGTAGAGATTACCAGAGTTGGAGGATGCCGACTCGGAAGAAAGTTGTCTGGTTGGTCAGAAGATTGGTCCGAGAGAGAAGACAGTTTGACAAGTTTACTTGTGACAGTGTGAAGGTTGAAGAGGTATGTGAGATTGGTTTTAATGTTCAGTTAGTGGAGTCTGACATGAAACCTGCATAGCAACTTGTGGTTTTTGCTAAGATACCTGTATTTGCCGACGCTGTTGTTGACCTTGTTAAGGCTGATGAGAAGATTGGTTTTCACATTCAGTCGATTGCATCTGACATGGAGATTGTAGAGCATCTGGTTGGGCGTGATCAGGTTTTTGTTGGTAAAGAGTTATTTGTTACTGAACACCTTTGTGATGATGGTGTTACCGAATTGCCTTTGTTCGGTGTTGTGGTGCAAATGTTGTTTGCTAGTTGTGGAGTTGAGTTGTTGGTTGACAATAACGAGTCTTGTGATGAGTTGCAGAGATGGGATGCCGACTTGATACTTGATGATGAGTAGAAGGTTTAGTTTGTTCTGATGTTGAACATACTGATTGGTTGGTTGCAGATCGGTTAAGGACGACTTGGTTGATGGACTTGTTTATTTTCCTGGCTTTGTGGAATGGAAAGCCTTGTGTAAAGCTAGAGTGGAAGCCTTTAGTGAAGATGAAGTTGGATGTAGAGCTTTCTTTTGGCATCAAAGTGTGGGACACACTTTTCTATTTACCTTGGGAGTTTGATGCAGGAGCATCTTGGGTTGGCTCAATGACTACTTTGGAGTTCTTGGGGGAGTGCTCGGTAGTTGCTTTGGAGAGTTCTTGGAAGGGTATTACTCGGTTGCAATGTTGGGCAAGGGGCTCGATCGAAGCAGTGTTGCTCGGTTTCAGTATTGGCCGAGGAGCTCGGTTGCTGAACGAGCTCAATAAACTTATGGCGCTTGGCAGAACCTGTGCTCAACGATGCTTGTGATGCTCAGTCGACATGTGGCTCAGTGATGCCTGGCATGCTCGGTTGTTTTACTGGCGCTCAGTAGTTTCGCTTACCAACTGGAATTCTTGGAAATTTGGTGGGCTGACTTGGTGTATTTAATGTCGATAGCTTATGTTGTATTCTCCTATGTGGATCTAGAGGCCGACATGGAGAATTAAATGTTTGTAAGGCCATTTGAGAGCCGACTTGTATTGAATTTATTAATTGTTTGTTTAGGAGCCGACATGGCTTGGGGGTTAATTATTTCTTCCATCCGACTTGTGGCTAAAGAATTAGTATTTAAGGAAGGTTTGGGGTAGTTGTTGAGGGCAGATTAGCAAAGTTAGTAGCTTGCAAGCATAGGAACAAAGAAATTGCTTGGTGGCCTATGTGCACAAGTTTAGATCTTGTTGGGGTTCCTACCAAGTTGTTGTAGCTTGTTGCTGCAGATCTGGCTAGCCAGGGTTAGACTTTGGAATTGGATCTTGAGGGATCTTGCAGAACTGTTTCTTGCTTTGTATTTGGTCGTAACCGGGAAGGCCATACAGCCCGACACATTGCATGCAATCAGTTGTTGATGAATAAAGATATTTGTTTGCCTTGAGATCTGGTTTCCTGTTGTGATTCCATTGTGAGGTTGTTTAGCTGGGGGCTTGGACATCTCCTTAGGGGATTCTCTTGGCCTTGAATTGCATCAGGATAAGATATGTTCCAGAGGTTGAATCTTGCATTATGGTATGAGCTGGAGTGTGTGATCGTAAAGGAAGATCAAGTGCTGTCCAAAGATGAGATATCCATAACCGCACTAGTTTATCTTATGTGCATTGTGAGTTATGATTGTTTGAAGGTTGTCAAGGAAACAAGAGGAACAATTGAAACCCAGAAGTGTTGATTTTATTATTGTGACAAATCAGTGTGGAGTCGACCGTTGCGATTCAAGATGTGTGATCTTGATGATATTGTTGGATTGCTAGTACAATCACATCAAGATTGTTGATCATTGGACAAAGTTATAGTAGCCAAAAGATTACTTAGTGTAAGGCATGGGAAGTTCTTGGAACTATCAGTCAGATTTATAACCGATGATGTTGCACTATGTTGCAATAACAGATTGCATGCTATATCTTGTGGAATTTGGTGGAGAAAATAGTTAGTGCTTTTGTATAAAATCTTATTCGTAAAGGTAAAATGAAAAGTGGCGACTCTTTTTTTTTTGTTAACTCAACAATATAAGTGTGACTTGACTTAGAGCCCAACCTACTTTACCTTGATTTTACATATTTTTAAGTTGGGGTTCATTAATAGGTGAGTTCAGGCAAGACTAGCCCTTTAAATATTAATATGAAAACTAAGAAATAAGCAAAAAATAAGTGACTATCAAAAGCAAAAGTTATGAAAGGTTGTAACAGTCGCAAATTACAGAAATGGTGGAAGGTTGTGATAGTCGCAAATTACAGAAATGGTGAAGGGTTGTGACTATTTTGAAGGGTGGCAATTGTGAAACATTATGATAATTCCAAGGTAAAGAGATGTGACTCTCTACCACATTAGAAGATACAAAGAAAAAGTTTCAATTTAGGAGACTAATAAAATAACTGTGGGGTATAATATATTATTCAAAAAGTTATATTTTTATTAACTCAGAGGTATCTCCTTGACTCAACCCAGTGTCCAACATGTCTTACCTTGGTCTTAGATATTGCCAAGTTAAGGTTCAGGAAGAGGTGAGCTAAGGAAAAACTAGCCATCTAAGCGATAATCAAAGAGAAAAAGGATTAAGAAGAAAATAAGAAAGTGACTACTTCGAAAGGCAAAGTTATGAAAAGTTGTGACACTCACAAATGACAAAAAAAAGTTAAGGGTTATGACTATTTCGATGGGTGGCAATTATGATAAGTTTCGACAATTGCAAAGGAAACACATGATAAAAAGGTGACTTTCCCCCACATTAAAAGATGTAAAGGGGAGAGGGTTCAATTTTAAAACATTCAAGTGAAATCAAGGTGCGATATAATATATTATTCACAAAGGCAGCAATGAAAAGTGATGACTCAATTATTTATTTATTTTTTGCTAACTCAGAGATATCCTCATAACTCAACTCAATGCCCAACCTACCTTACCAAGTTGGGGTTTAAAAAGGGTCGACGTGAGGGAAGAAGAGTCATCTAAGAATTAATGCAAGAGAAAAAGATTGAGAAAAAAAATAAGAAATTGACCCCTTCAAAAGGCAAAGTTATGAAAACTCATAGCACCCGCAAAGGACAAAAATAGTGAAGGGTTATGACTCTTTCGAAAGGGTGGCAATTGTGAAAACTTGTGATGAGTGCAAAGAGTAGACATGATGATCAAGTGTCACTCTCCCTCACGTTCAAAGATATCAAGGGGAGAATATTTCATTTTAAAAGCAAATTCAAGTGAAATCAATGTGTAAGATAATATATTATTCCCAAAGGCAACAATAAAAAGTGGTGATTCAAAAAAAAAATTTGCAAGTGAAATCAATGTGTAAGATAATATATTATTCCCAAAGGCAACAATATAAAGTGGTGACTCAATTTTTTTTTGTTAATTCAAACCTATCCACGTGACTCAGCTCAATGCCCAACCTACCTTACCTTAGTCTTACATATTGTCAAATTGAGGTTCAAGAAGGGGTGAATTGAGGCAAGGCTAGCCCTCTAAGAATTAATGAAAGAGAAAAAAGAATAGGAAAAAAAAAAGGAAGTGAATCTTTTAAAAGGCAAAGTTAAGTAACGTTGTCACACTCGCTAAGGACAAAAATACTTTAGGTTTGTGACTCTTTCCAATGGTGACAATTGTGAAAGGTTGAGATGATAGCAAAGGCCAAATATGATGAGCAGGTGTGTGTTGGCATAATTGATATACAGATCGGATGAGTATGTTATGACATGTGTTTGAAGCATGTCTGATAATACTATGATTAGTTATGAGTTTGCCATTGATGTCAACTTAGTGGTTGTTGGTTAACAATGTTCCTATTAGGATGAGAAATGTTCCAGAGGTTGAATCTCGCAATATGGTATGAGCTGGAGTGTGCAATCGTAAAGGAAGATCAAGTGATGTCTAAAGATGAGATATTCATAACCCCACTAGTTTATCTTATGTGTTTTGTGAGTTATGGTTGTTTGAAAGTTGTCAAGGAAACAAGAAGAACAAGTTGAAATCCAGAAGTGTTGATTTTATTATTGTGTCAAATCAGTGTGGAGTCGACCGTTGCGATTCAGGATGTGTGATCTTGATCATATTGTTGGATTGATGGTACAAATGCATCAAGAATGTTGATCAGTGGACAAAGTCACAGTACGCAAAAGATTACTTAGTGGAAGGCACGAGAAGTTCTTGGAACTATTAGTCAGATTCGTAACCGATGATGTTGCACTGTGTTGCCATAAGTGATTGCATGCTATATCTTGTGGAAGTTGGTGGAGAAAATAGTTAATGCTTTTGTATAAATATTATTCATAAAGGTAATAATGAAAAGTGGTGACTTGATTGTTTTTTTGTTAATTCAAAGATATAAGTGTGACTTAACTTAGAGCCCAACCTACCTTATCTTGGTTTTACATATTGTTAAGT
Source organism: Chamaecyparis obtusa (assembly GCA_027943335.1). NCBI lineage: Eukaryota > Viridiplantae > Streptophyta > Pinopsida > Cupressales > Cupressaceae > Chamaecyparis > Chamaecyparis obtusa. The sequence continues at coordinate 650,587 of BSBK01002506.1, read as the reverse complement.
TGGGGTTCATTAATGGGTGAGTAGAAGCAAGACTAGCCATTTAAAAATTAATACAAAAGTAATTAGAAATAAGCAAAAACTAAGTGAATATCAAAGGCAAAAGTTATGAAAGGTTGTGACACTCACAAATGACAGGAGTGGTGAAGGGTTGTGACTATTTTGAAGGGTGGCAATTGTGAAACATTATGATAATTCCAAAGGGTGGACATGATAAAGAGATATGACTCTCTCCCACAGTAGAAGATACAAAGAGAAGAAGGTTTCAATTTAAGAGATTCAAATAAAATAAATGTGGGGTACAATATATTATTCAAAAAGTTATTTTTTTATTAACTCAGAGGTATCTCCTTGACTCAACCCAACGTCCAATCTGCCTTACCTTGGTCTTACATATTGCCAAGTTGGGGTTCGGGAAGAGGTGAGCTAAGGCAAAACTAGCCCTCTATACGATAATCGAAAAGAAAAAGGATTAAGAAGAAAATAAGAAAGTGACTACTTTGAAAGGAAAAGTTATGAAAGGTTGTGACACTCACAAATGAAAAAAATAGTTAAGGGTTGTGACTATTTCGATGGGTGGCAATTATGATAAGTTGTGACAATTGCAAAGGAAACACATGATAAAAAGGTGACTTTCCCCCACATTGAAAGATGTAAAGGGGAGAAGGTTCAATTTTATGACATTCAAGTGAAATCAGGGTGCGATATAATAAATTATTCACAAAGGCAGCAATGAAAACTAGTGACTCAATTTTTTTATTTTTTTTGTTAACTCAAAGATATCCTCATAACTCAGTTCAATGCCCAACCTACCTTACCTTAGTCTTATATATTGCCAAGTTGGAGTTCAAAAAGGGTCAAAGTGAGGCAAGACGAGTCATCTAAGTATTAACTCAGAGGTATCTCCTTGACTCAACCCAATGTCCAATCTGCCTTACCTTGGTCTTACATATTGCCAAGTTGGGGTTCGGGAAGAGGTGAGCTAAGGCAAAACTAGCCCTCTAAACGATAATCGAAGAGAAAAAGGATTAAGAAGAAAATAAGGAAGTTACTACTTCAAAAGACAAAGTTATGAAAGGTTGTGACACTCACAAATGACAAAAATAGTTAAGTGTTTTGACAATTTCGATGGGTGGCAATTATGATAAGTTGTGACGATTACAGAGGAAACGCATGATAAAAAAGTGTGACTTTCCCCCACATTGAAAGATGTAAAGGGGAGAAAGTTTCATTTTAGGACAATCAAGTGAAATCAAGGTGCGGTATAATAAATTAGTCATTAAAGAAGCAATGAAAAGTGGTGACTCAATTTTTATTTTTATTTTTGTTAACTCAAAGATATCTTCAGAACTCAGTTCAATGCCCAACCCGTCTTACCTTGTTCTTACATATTGCCAAGTTGGGGTTTGAAAAGGGGTGAAGTAAGGCAAGACGAGTCATCTAAGAATTAATGGAAGAGAAAAAAAATAAGGAATTGAACCCTTCAAAAAGCAATGTTATGAAAACTTGTAATACTCGCAAAAGACAAAAATAGTGAAGGGTTCTAACTCTTTCGAAAGGGTGGCAATTGTGAAAAGTTGTGATGAGTGCAAAGAGTAGACATGATGATCAGGTGTCGCTCTCCCTGACATTCAAAGATATAAAGGGGAGAATGTTTCATTTTAAATTGATATTCAAGTGAAATCAATGTGTAAGATTAATATATTATTCGCAAAGGCAATAATGAAAAGTGTTGACTCAATTTTTTTTGTTAAATCAAAGGTATCCCCGTGACTCAGATCAATGCCCAACCTGTCTTACCTTGGTCTTACATATTGTCAAGTTGGGGTTCAAGAAGGGGTGGGTTGAGGTAAGGCTAGCCCTCTAAGAATTAATGAAAGAGAAAAAGGATTAAGAAAAAAATAAGGAAGTGAATCTTTTAAAAGGCAAAGTTAAGTAAGGTTGTGACACTCGCTAAGCATAAAAATAGTGTAAGTTTGTGACTCTTTTGAATGGTGACAATTGTGAAAGATTGAGATGATAGAAAAGGCCAAATATGATGAATAGGTGTGTGTTGGCATAAGTGATATAACTCATGCAAAGATCAGATGAGTATGTTATGACATGTGTTTGATGTAGGTACACTGACAGGATGATTAGTTATGAGTTTGTCATTGATGTCAACTTAGTGGTTGTTGGTTGACAATGTTCCTAATAGCATTAGATATGTTCCAGAGGTTAAATCTCACATTATGGTATGAGCTAGAGTGTGCGATTGTAAAGGAATATCAAGTGATGTCTAAAGATGAGATATTCATGATTGCACTAGTTTATCTTATGTGTGTTGTGAGTGATGATTGTTTGAAGGTTGTCAGGGAAATAGGAGGAACAAGTTGAAACCCTGAAGTGTTGATTTTATTATTGTGTCAAATTAGTGTGGAGTCGACCGTTCTAATTCAGGATGTGTGATCTTGATGATGTTGTTAGCTTGTCGGTACAATCGCATCAATATTGTTGATCAGTGGATAGAGTTACAGAAGGGAGAAGATTAGTTAGTGGAAGGTACAAGAAGTTCTTAGAACTATCGGTCAAATCCGTAATCGATGATGTTGCAGCGTGTTGCGATAAGTGATTGCATGCTATATCTTGTGCAAATTGGTGGAGAAAATAGTTAGTGTTTTTGTATAAAATATTATTCATAAAGGCAATAATGAAAAGTGGCGACTCAATTCATTTTTTCTTAACTCAAAGATATAAATGTGACTCGACTTAGAGTCCAACCTGGCTTACATTCATGCGTTTACATATTGTCAAGTTGGGATTCATTAATGGGTAAGTTGAGGGAAGACTAGCCTTCTAAAAACTAATAAAAAATAAATAAGAAATAAGCAAAAACTAAGTGACTATCAGAAGCAAAATTTATGAAAGGTTGTGACACTCGCAAATGACAAAAATGGTGAAGGGTTGTGACTCTTTTAAAGGGTGGCAATTGTGAAACATTATGATAATTCCAAATAGCAGACATGATAAAGAGATATGACTCTCCCCCGCATTGGAAGATACAAATGGGAGAAGGTTTCTATTTAAGAGGTTCAAGTGAAATGAATGTTAGGATACATTATTTAAAAAGATATTGTTTTATTAACTCAAAGGTATCTTCTTCACTCAACCCAATGTCCGGCATGCCTTACCTTGGTTCAAGAAGAGGTGAGCTAAGGCAAGACTAACCCTCTAAGAAATAATTGAAAAAAAAAAGGATTAAAAAGAAAATAAGGAAGTGGCTACTTCGAAAGGCAAAGTTATGAAAGGTTGTGACACTCACAAAGGTCGGAAATCGTAAAAGGTTGACTATTTAGATGGGTGGCAATTGTGAAAAATTGTGATGATTGCAAAAGAAACACATGATAAATAGGTGTGACTCTACCGCACATTGAAAGATATAAAGTGGAAAAAGTTATGTTTTAGGACATTCAAGTGAAATCAGTGTGCGGTATAATATATTATTCACAAAGGCAGCAATGAAAAGTGCTGACTAAATTTTTATTTTTATTTTGTTAACTCAAAGATATCATCATGGCTCAGCTCAATGTCCAACCTGCCTTACCTTGGTCTTACATATTGTCAAGTTGGGGTTCAAGAATGGGCGAATTGAGGCAAGACTAGTCATATAAGAATTAATAGAAGAGAAAAAATAATAAGAAAAAGATAAGAAATTGACTACTTCAAAAGGTAAAGTTATGAAAGCTTGTAACATTCGCAAAGGATAAAATTAGTGAAGGGTTTTGACTCTTTTGAAAGGGTGACAATTGTTAAAAGGTGTGATGAGTGAAAAGAGTACACATGATGATGAAATGCGACTCTCTCACATTCAAAGATATAAATGGGAGAATGTTTCATTTTAGGAGGAAATTTAAGTGAAATCAATGTGCGATATAATATATTATTCGCAAAGGCAACAATAAAAAGTGGTGACTAAATTCATTTTTTTTTGTTATCTCAAAGGTATCCCCAAGACTCAGCTCAATATCCAACTTGTCTTACCTTGGTCTTACATATTGCCAAGTTGGGGTTCAAGAACGGGTGAGCTGAAGCAAGACTAGCCCTCTAAGAATTAATGAAAAAGAAAAAGGAATAAGGAAAAAATAAGGAAGTGAGTCTTTTAAAAGGCAAAGTTACGAAAGGTTGTGACACTCACTAAGGACAAAAATAATGTAGGTTTGCGACTCTTTCGAATGGTGACAATTGTGAAAAGATAAGATGATTGCAAAGGGTAGATATGATGAAGAGGTGTGTGTTGGAAAAATTGATGTAACTGATCAATGCAGAGATCAAATGAGTATGTTTTGACATGTGTTTGATGCAAGTATGATGAGAGGATGATCAGGTATGAGTTTGTCATTGATGTGCACTTAGTGGTTGTTGGTTGACACTGTTCATATTATGATGAGATATATTTCAGAGCTTGAATCTCACATTATGGAATGAGTTGGAGTTTGCAATCATAAAAGAAGATCAAGTGATGTTTAAAGATGACATACCCATGACCGCACTAGTTTATATTATGTTTGTTATGAGTTATGATTGTTTGAAGGTTGTCAAGAAAACAGGAAGAACAAGTTGAAACTTAGAAGTGTTGATTTAATTATTGTGCCAAATCAGTGTGGAGTCGAGTGTTGTGATTTAGGATGTCTGATCTTTATGATGTTATTACATTTTTGGTGCAATCACATCAAGATTGCTGAAAAGTGGACAGAGTTATAGTAGGCAGAAGATAATTTAATGGAAGTCATGGGAAATTCTTGGAGCTATCGGTCAGATCCGTAATTGGCGTTGTTACGTTGTGTTGCGATAAGTTATTGCGTGCTATATCTTGTGGATGGTGGTGAAAATAGTTAGTGTTTTGGTTACACTGATTCACCTCCCCCCCCCTCTCACTGTCTTCTAGTATTAACAATTGGTATCAGAATTGAGTTTCCTTGAAGAAGCCTAACTTCTTGGGGAAATTCTTGGGGCGGATATGGAGGGTTTGAGATATGAAGACAACTTGAAGAAGCTGAAGACATGATTGAAAAGCTTAAAGAACAATTGAAGATCTCAAGGGATAAGAGAAAAGAGCTTGTTGAACAACTAAATGAAAGTGAAGAGTATATTGAGCAATTGTCTCAGCAAAGTAGATATGAGGAATCTGAAGTAGCCCTAGAAGCCTTGTCTCAAGAGAATGAAAAATTGTACAAGGACAAGAAAGATCTCAAGAGGGAAATGAAAGCTTTTCCATTAAGATAGTCAAGAAATGGATGCTAGGAAAGTTGCACAAGAAGCTAAGAAGAAAGCAAAAGATGCCCTTAAAGAAAGAGTGAGTGAACTTTCTAGATCTAAACAAGAGGTTGGTACTTTGCAGATATATCTTCATGAGGCCACAGATAAAATGCAAGATCTAAGAGGTGAGATCAACAATCTGATGATGAGTAATAATGATTTAGGAAAAGGGAATGAAGGTCTATGCAAAAAGAATGAGAGCTTGTAAAAAGAACTTGATGATGTAAACAAGTTGTTGAAAAAATTTAATGAGAGTTCTAAGAAACTTGGTGAGCAGCTAAAAAATCAAAGCAATGACACAATCAATCTAGGCTATATTGATCAGACTACTTTTGAAATTGAAGAATCATCTGAGTCCAAGAAGCCCAATCAAGATAACAAGTCTCCACCCAAGGTTATCAAGAAAAGTCACAGTAAGAAATAATATAAGCATGTTTGTTTTAATTGTCATAAAGTAGGACATGTTGCAAGCTAATGCAAGTTTAGACCTACTACTCCTACATGTTCAATTTGTCATGAAGGTCATACTGCTAGATTTGCAGGAATAAACCTAATATGTTTAATGGTCATTGTTATAACTGCCAAAAGTATGGTCATAGAGCTAATGAGTGTAGGACTAAGATGAACAATCAGGGATCATTTGTGAACTAGAAAAGTCCTTATCAAAATCAGAATCGGTGGAATGTTCAATGTTCACATTACAACAAATATGGGCATGTGGCTATTAAGTGTAGATTGAAGACAAACAGAAGTAATTCTGGACCTTAGAGATCTACTGTGATGACATGTTTCCATTGCCATAGGGTTGGACACATTGCAAGATTTTGTAGGTCAAGAAGTCAGGGAAACCAATCGGTGAACAAGGTAGATGATCAGAAAGGAAAACAAACTGAATGTAGATGAAACCAGAAAGAAGATGAGTAAAATATGGACAAAGAAAGATGAGAGTAAAACATTAGAAGGATTTGCATCTCCATAGGTGTGGAGAATTCATCAGTTAACGAAGCCTATTTTTGGCTTAGGGGGAGAAATTGAGGTTAGATTAATTTTAAATCCCTGGGAAGAAAGTGTAGTTAAGTTTTATCTGTATAATTAGATGCATTATGATGTGTCAAGTTACGATGAATTTTGATGTCATGCAAAGTTTGGTTGTATATGAAGTATTGCCTATCGGTAAACAAATTTGAAATGTTATGACGTGCTCAGTTAAGCTCAACCGGTAACCACAAAAATAGGAAATGAAAAGTGAAGCAATTCGCCTTGCTGAAGGATTTACAAGAGAAGTAAAATAGATTAAGAAAATGAGAATTTATGCAACAGAGCATGCAGACACATCTATTGCTGCAGGTGTTAATGATGAAGAGGTTGAAGTGATATCTTCAACAACTGGTAAAGTCCCTATTGGTAGACAAATGAGGAGTGCAACAGTTAAACGGGAAAAGATCTTCAACAACTGGTAAAGTCCCTATTGGTAGACAAATGAGGAGTGCAACAATTAAACAGGAAAAGATCATTTCATCAATAATGTTGACAGTGGAGTGCAAAAGCAAGGTTGATACACCCGAGTCCTCCAAAAGCATGAATGCATCTCTGAACCGGTGAAGGCTACTGGAAAGAAGGAAAAAGGAGATAGCACAAAGTGAAAAGGATGAGGATAAAAGTGAACTGAATCATATGAAGGTCAGTAAGAGCTGAAAACCACAAGGAAAAAGTCCATAGTTGTTAGTTCCCCTATGGAGAAGATTGTGACATCTGATATGATTCAGCATTCAAGATCAAGAAGAGGTTAATAAGTTTGTCAACCAATGAGACTCAATCAGTACATGATGTGATGGAAGCTTTGTTGAAGAGGTTTGTTGAATTGAAGGAACCAGAGAAAGAAGTGCATGATATTGAAGAAGAACAAGTACAAGTGGAACTAGAAATTTCACATACTGAGGAAGAACAAAAAATTGAAGATGTTAAGATCACAATTGGTGATTGATAATGCAACTATGTATACAGCTTATCAGTGACGAACAATTGTAGGTACAAATGGATGTTGTAACTAGAGGAGATGGGAAAAAGATGAACATGTGCATAATTGGTGTTGTGCAAATTGAAAGAGAAAGGTAATGCAAGTACAAGGAGAGGAAGGTACTTCTGACAAATATAAAGAAAAGAAAATAGTAGAGCAGATTTTGATGGTATCAATGATAATGATAAATTGGTCATTCAAGGACCTATTGATATCTATGCTCTTAGCTTGAGTGAGATGGTATAGATTTCTACTATTTTGAAATCTAAGGCTAAGAAACAAGTGATTAAGGAAAAAATGAAAGAAACTCAAGTCAACAAGAGATGTATTGGCAGATTTGTTGCCAGAAGTTGATTCTGATGAATATGCCACATTTAATTGGTAAATCTGATTATTGGTGATTGTTTGTAGGAGAGTAAATGAAAAGTCTAGAAGGTACAACAATTGATTTGAAATCAAGAGACATGAGCATTAAAGGACAAAATAAATTTATTTAATCCATTACATTGGAAAGAGTCAATTTATCAACGAGTGTGAATCAAGTCACAAAGTCTTACAAGGAAATGGTAAGATTCTTGTCATTACTTGTGAATGTTTAAAGTTTGTTGAGATTCTTGAGAAGAAGAAAGCCAAGACATAAGAAGAAATTATGGTGACTGTTGAGGTAGACTCAGTTCTACTCGATATGTGTGCATTTGATACATTAGAAGAGTAAGCATTATGTAAGGCCACATTATTTTTACTGTAAAACCTATTGAAGAACTGGAAGGATGATCTTCAAGCATTGAAGACAAGTTTTGTTGAGTGAAAGTTTTAGTAGCTTTTGTACACTTGAACCGACAGTGAGTGATCAATTAAGGGGGAGCAGTCAAAATGTGAAGAAGCTAGCAGATGAAGACTAAGGTATGTTGCACCTTTGGCATTGTTGTCAAAGGGGGAGCAGTGATCAATTAAGGGGGAGCAGTCAAAATGTGATGAAGCCAGCAGATGAAGACTAAGGTATGTTGCACCTTTGGCATTGTTGTCAAAGGGGGAGGGATGTACTAAGAAGGAAGAGATGTACTGAGAAGTGGCAAGCAAACAGGTGAGACAGCAAAGGAGGAGAAGAATTAGACAGCAAAAGAGGAGAAGAATTAGTAAAGAATCAAAGTCAGAGAAGTAACAAGGAAAGACGATATAGAGATCAGGAACATGCAAGAGTTATTTGCTTGGTATTGTTGGTGTTGATACTATTTGGTGTTGCCATTAATGCCAAAGAGGGAGATTGTTGGCATAACTGATGTAACTGATGCAGAAATCAGATGAGTATGTTATGACATGTGTTTGATGCAGGTATGATGATAGGATGATAAGTTATGAGCTCGTCATTGATGTCAACTTAGTGGTTGTTGGTTGAATGTGTTCCTATTATGAGATGCAGATATGATGGTAGGATGATCAGTTATGAGTTCGTCATTGATGCCAACTTAGTGGTTGTTGGTTGAACGTGTTCCTGTTATGATGAGATATGTTCAAGAGGTTGAATCTCGCGTTATGGTATGAGTTGGAGTGTGCGATCGTAAAGGAAGATCAACTGATGTCTAAAGATGAGAGATCCATGACCACACTAGTTTATCTTATGTGTTGTGAGTTATGATTGTTTTAAGGTTGTCAGGAAAATAGGAAGAACACGTTGAAACCCAGGAGTGTTGATTTAATTATTGTGTCAAATAAATGTGGAGTCGAGCGTTACGATTTAGGATGTGTGATATTGATGATGTTATTGAATTCTTGGTGCAATTGCATCAAGATTGTTGTTCGGTGGACAGAGTTACAATAGGCAGAAGAATACTTAGTGGAAGGCAGAGGAAGTTCTTGGAACTATCGGTCAAATTTGTAACAGGTAGTCTTGCATTGTGTTGCAATAAGTGATTGCATGCTATATCTTGTGGAAGTTGGTGGTGAAAATAGTTAGTGTTTTGGTTACACTGATAACCCCTCACCCCCCTCCCCCCTCTCTCAATGCCTTCTAATATTAACAGTGGGACACTCCCCCACATTTGAAGATATAAAGTGGAGCAGGTTTCATTTTAGGACATTCAAGTGAAATCAATATGGGGTATAAAATATTATTCACAAAGGCAACAATGAAAAGTGGTGACTCTGTTATGATTTTTGGTTAACTCAAAGGTATCCCTACACCTCATAAGGCTAATCTTGTTTTCCATCAAGTTTGTATTGTAGATTTTGTATTAAATCTATAGCATATTTATAGTTTTAAGATTTAGATTATGGTACTTGGATGTAAACACATCCCCATAAGATTGCTTGGTTATTTTAAGGGAAATCAAAGACATTATAAGCCTAAGTAAGAAAATGCAACATTTACCCAGAAAAGGTAAAGATACCCCAAAGAAATCAATAAAGGATTTGTTATTATTGGTCGCAATCATAGAGTAATCTTTGTATTTTCTCTACCAAATTCACTTCAGTATTAGAGTAGTATAAGATTCAATCCAACACAAAAAGATGCAACAACAAAAAAAAATCAAAGTCCATAATTAAATATTTCATAGTTGTCTATACCACATGCCTAGCAACTAGAGAGATTGTGGATGATACCAAAAGTATTATTCAATGCTCCTTTATGAAGAAGACAATTGCTTCTATTGTGGCATTTCGAAGCAAACACAAATATATTTGAATTGATAAAGCATGGCAAGCAAAGCACAATCTCTATAACGAATCTTACTTCAATTCAATGTAACATAGCAACAATTTATAGAGGTATTTTTAGATTAAACTTTGTGATTAAATAACAATGTTTATGTATTATAGTGTAATAATTAAATTATTGAGTCATACTTGGCAAAGTTGAATAAAGTGTTGGAATTGTAATTGAAAGGTCATGAGATCCAATTTTGGTGTTGATATGTTGTGTCCATTCATTAACAAGTTGTAAATAAGACTAAGTGGAATGTAAATATTTGTAGCATGGGTGATTTATGACTTAAGAGTCATTCATCACATTAAGGGTGCTCATGGGTTCAAAATTCACAAAAGTTTTCAACAAATTTCGGGAAGTTTTTGACAGGTTGCAAGCATTGTGTTGAAAAATTGGATGAAAGATTGAACTCGAGATTTGTTGATTAGCTCTAAAGAATTGGTGACTTTTGTCTCATTAAAAATAATCATGAGATAAGTGGTTTGGAGTAATATCCCCTTTTTAAAATAGGATTTAATAATAAACAATAATAATGGATTTAAAACATAAGAAAATAATTATATAAAAAAAATTAAAATTAAGTTAACGAAGGGTCAAAAAGCAAGGAGTAGAAAGTTGTGACTCCCTCAAACATGAGATACAAAAAGGGAGAAGGTAATTTCATTTGAATGGGGAGAGAGGTGTTGATATTTTGGCCTTTACGACAAATATCCAATGGCCTGGGAATTTCGATAGGGATAAATAATAATATTAAATGTTAGAGAATATTTAATATTCATTGTTTATAATATAAATCAATTTGAGGGCCCCTCTTGGTTAAATGATTTATTATGCATATATATGATAATAAATAAAGGTTATTTATTATTTACTTGGAGGGCCCAAGTCTGCCACCTTGGTAAGGTGGAGTTTAGTATTTGGAACCATATATATGCATGGTCGAAATTTGGAGGAGAATCATCAAAAACATAACATGACTCTCTCCTTCAAGGATCGATTGAAAAGTGTTGGAGCGAATTCATGCATTGAGCAAACTAAGCTGGAGTAAGAGAATCAAATATACATAGAGTGGTTATGTATAGAAGCAGCAACATATTTAGAAGATATTCGGGGCTGCTACCAAGTAGTGTAGAAGCGGCTATGTATAGAAGCAGCAAATCAGATGTATGATGCAGACTTGTTATTGCATAGGCTGCGATTTGCATCAGCTGCCAAGTGCAATCATTAACAACGAATGCATTGCATAAATTACTAAATGCAGTTCGATAACTCGTTGATCAAATCTGGGCAGATCGGCGACTTCTTGTGGTCTGGTTGGACCTGATACTATAAGACCTAGGGCTGACTTGAAGAAGCTATTTTTAAGAGGACAAAATTAGTACAGATTTGAAGGCATCGTTTCCAGGTACCTTCTTTCCTTCTTTATGATTACTATTTGGCTAAGTTACCGATTCGGGTGCGGATTCGAATGCGGGTGCGAGATGCGTGAAATTTTTCTTTTAGGGGGTGCAGATGCTTTTGGATACGTGTGTATATATATATATATTTTAAAATATATATATATATATAATCTAATATATGATATATGCAAAGAAGTGCAAGAATTATACAAAAATAAAACATTTGATAGTATGAATTTCACTAATAATGAATAAAAGATGTTGCTTTGAAAATTAGTTCCTCACGGTAATTTCTTCCCTTAAAGAAGCAATCTGGGGAATGCGAAAGACAGATTGGGAAATAGTTTAATGTTTGTTTAATTTTACTCGGAACTGGAACTGAGAGGTCAGTCCACCAGTGGGAGATTAGGTCTTTTGATTGATATTATTTGCAGGCATTCAGATATATTAAGACTGAAGGTGATGGAATGCCATGGAATGAAACGATGTATTCAAAATGATGAATGATAGAGCAAGGTGTCCCAGTAATTCAATCCCGTGAATGCTTCAGGAGTATATTTGTCTCGTTCTTTCACCCAATATCAGGTAGGATGATGTGCGTTGGTGCTGAAGAATAAAGGCACAAACATTTGGCATTGCTTTTCCAACATAGCAAAATCATTGAATGGCGAGAAGTTAAACATAGAATCATTATAAGGAGGCTTGCATTCTCGTATGACACATTGTTGTAGCCGAATATTGCAGTTAAACATTGTTGTAGTCAAGAATGCGTCCGGGTGCCCTGTGGGTGCCACCCGGGTGCCACCACCGGTGCCCGGATGCGGTTGGATGCAACAGGCATCCAACCACATCCGGGCGCCTGTGGTGGCACCCACAGGGCACCCAGACCGGCACCAGCACCAAGCCGCACCCACTCCCGCATCCAGCATAAAATCAGACGCACCGGTATCTTAGCTATTTTATATCCTGTGCTTAGTGTTTGGAAGGCCTCTATAGTTTGATCATTCCTTGATAAATTTGGAAAATACTAACATCGTATCAGAGCCTAGGTAGAGGAAAGATATTTTCAGATTTAGGAGTACAAACTAACTCTTTCAAAACTATGAAACTCTATGGCAACTAGGGTTTGGTCTGAAATTGTAGTGAGGGTTTTTGATTTACAATATCATTAGTTGCCTTCTATGGGAAAACTTATTAGTTCTCATTGGCTGGAAAGATATGGGTAGAACTCAAGATTCTTGCATTTTCGAAATTGTCTTTCCTTATTGATCTAGAGGGAGTAGATCATCTTAAGTTAAAATGCATGACATGTATGATTCAGAGGGAGTATAATCATGGACTCTAGTGATAGGATCATAGCTGGTTAGTGTCATAACTAATACCTTACATATCTAGCTGATTATGTGCTATTAGCACAATTGGGATGCATACTTCACATGGTATTGCAACATACCTTCATATTGTTTGGCATATGATGTATAGAACTTTAACTGTTTCACATTGTTATACACATACTGGTTTTATGCATCTACATTAGCACATTATTAATGTGTAGGAAGCACACTTGGCATATCAATCATACAACATTGATTCATTGGTTATAATATACCTTGGCATGTATGTGTGGAATTATCATTAGAGAATATAATTCTTCCTTAATAGCTGATTGGATCAACTATTTGGAATGTTTTCTTAGCTGATTGACAGCATACTTTGCCCAGGCATATGTTATCTTTACGCTGTTATAAAGGAACATTCACTACAGATTGCTAGCCTTTTTATAGGCTCATGCATTGGCTTTATATATAACACTGGCTGCATATTGGAATATGTGTTTCTTTGGTTGTCCTCTATTGATTAGTTGACCTCCTAGTGCACTTTATCTTCTCTTAAGGCATATTTTCAGATTGCCCTTCAATTATTGGTTAGATCCAAGAATCATACCTTGAGAGGGAGTTTTGATCTTGTTAGAGGGAGAAGATAGGATTATCCAGAAGGAGTAGGTCACCTTGAGTAACATATACCTTGGTATGACTTGATTATGGGTATGAGGTTTAAGAGGGAGTTCATTTATGGGCTCACTTAATTTTGTGTTATGAACCCCTTATGTCATGCTGATTACTTGCTATGGAAGCATACCTTGCATTCACATATTTATGTTCTTGTATGCATGGATGCATATTTTACCTTAGTATATGTTTTACTTATGTATGGGGTCATACACAGCTGATTAGCAACATATTTTCTGCTATGCATGAGCATACATTACATTATGAACAGTTACTCTATGATACATGTTATACCTTACGCTGTTATGGGCAATACACAGCTGATTGTTAGTATAACTGATTAACTGTTTTCTTTATTGATGCATGGGTGCATAATACATACATTATTGGTTAATGAATTGGCATATGTTGTATATGTTACATTTTACAATTGGCATATTTTTGGGAACATACATTATGATACTTAGAGATAATGTTGTTATATGCATGGGACCATACTTTATATGGGTATATGTTATCCTTTATATGTGTCTTGCTATTGATCATATATGGATACACTTCTTTATAGAAGTAACTATATTGCATCTTGTTGTGATCACATTGCACCTGGTTATATGTTGGATAAATTTGGTTACCTTTAGGTGGTAAAGACTTATGTGATTACTCTTATGCTTATGGCGAAGACTTGTCTATAGATGTTGGATGAATTATGCTGGTTCTATGAGAGAACTGCATTTGGATATTGATTACTTAATATGATTGTATGGAGCATACGTCCTTTGTATACTTTAGCTTGTGAAGCATACTTTAGTGGATTATTGTGTATGAATGGATCATACTTTCTTTCATAACTGAGTCTATATTTACTGATTATAGCTGAGACTATATTACAAGTGGTTCTATGTGTGAACACATTTTCTTTACATTTAACTTGAATCTTATGATCATATTGGTTACTCTTATACTTATGTGGATTAATGAGATGAGATTTTGATTATGAGATACATTTGGTTGAGTCTGATTCATTTGGTTACATCTATGCATTTGGCTAAGTTGTTTCTATGAATTGGATACTTAGAGAATATCATGGACTTGATATTCTTCTCATGGATCAGGGATCCATTGTTGAGCTTATGGTGACATCATGGACTTGATGTCGGGAGACCATTACTCCGAGTATTTGGTGAATATCATGGACTTGATATTCATTAGGCCAATGCTCGAGGATATCATGGATTTGATATCTCTTGGATCAGGGATCCATTTTTAGCATATGGTGGACATCATGGACTTGATGTCTGAAGGCCATTGCTTCGAGCACTTGGTGAATATCATGGACTTGATATTCGTTAGACCAATGCTCGAGGATATCATGGACTTGATATCTCATGGATCAAGGATCCACATCTAAGTAATTGGTGGACATCATAGACTTGATGTCGATAGGCCATTACTCCGAGCACTTGATGAATATCATGGACTTCATATTCGTTAGACCAATGCTCGAGGATATCATGGATTTGATATCTCTTGGATCAGGGATCCAAACTTGAGTATATGGTTGACATCATGGACTTGATGTCTGGAGGCCATTGCTCTGAACTTTTGGTGAATATCATGAACTTGATATTCGTTAGACCAATGCTCTTAACATCATGGACTTGATGTTGGTTTGATGTCATGGACTTGACATTTCTTGAGTCTTGGTGTCTCGTCGATTTAGTTATCCACAGATTGGTTGGTATACATCATGGACTTGATGACACCATGAATATCATGGACTTGATATTCTATTGGCTGAGTCAAGAGGACTCGTGGATCTAAGTTATCCACAAATTGGATAGAAAACATCATGAATTTGACAATAACTTGTGCTTGGAAAGTATCATGGACTTGATACTACCTTGAATATCATGGACTTGATGTTCAAAAGAGTCAAGGTGACTAGTGGATTTAGTAAATTCACAAATTGATTGGAAATATCTGATATCATGGACTTGATATCACTTATGGTTGATAAGCATCATGGACTTGATGTTATCATGAATATGATGGACCTGATATTCTTAGGTTATGGAGACCAGAGGATCTAGGAGATCCACATTTGGATGGTAAGCATCATATGATATGATGTTTCTCATATGAATATGAGATGTATGGTTGAGGAATAATCAAGAACATTTTTGTTCTCATTATATCTTGTAGATAGAGATCTATGGCATCATTGGATAAGGAAATCATTTTTGTTATGTTTTATGCTTTGAGTCTATGAAACTCATGGATTTACGAAATCTACATCCGGTTGGTAAACATCTTGTGATTTGATTTTACCATGATTTTCATATGGATATGAAATCTATGGTTGGAAATGATAATGAACATGTCTGTTCTTATCAAATTGGTAGAATGGAGATCTACCTTCATAGATGAGAGATCTATGAGATCCATTTTGGATATGTTTTGTGATGAAGAATCCATGAGTGGATCTTTGCTTCAAGTCCAAGAGGGAGTGTTGATATTTTGGCCTTTACAGCAAATATCCAATGGCCTGGGAATTTCGATAGGGATAAATAATAATATTAAATATTAGAGAATATTTAATATTCATTGTTTATAATATAAATCGATTTGAGGGCCCCTCTTGGTTAAATGATTTATTAATGCATATATATATGATAATAAATAAAGGTTATTTATTATTTACTTGGAGGGCCCAAGTCGGCCACCTTGGTAAGGTGGAGTTTAGTATTTGGAACCATATATATGCATGGTCGAAATTTGGAGGAGAATCATCAAAAACATAACATGATTCTCTCCTTTGTAATAATTTAACTAATTATTACATGCACTAGGGTTTTCCTTTCAAGACTTTCGATCTCCTTTATTATGATGATCCATTGTACATTCAATTCATTCATTAATTGAGGATATTGTTTTTTTCATATTTTTGAGTCAAACCCTTGCCCTCTTCTTGTCTCTACTTCCTTGTAACAAGTTTTTGTATGCAGGTGATCTTCGGGTTTTGTGGATTTGTATTGCTCAAATCCTACAGACACAAACTACCATATACTTCTCTATGGATGAGCTAAAGGAGCTCTATAATGAATTTTTCAGAAGGAACAATAGTCACTAAATGTTTTTTAAGGTACCAAGTTAAATGGGTTGGCTCTTGGGGGAAACTTGATGGTTAAGTATGCTTGAGTCAAAGTAATACTAGAGTGACCTAGGAAGTCAAATTGTTTTATTCATGTGAGCATCACCTAGATGTAATGAGTGTTATTGACTTGTCATGTCTGTGAGAGATAGGTTTATGTGAACCACTACTAATGAAATATAGGTGAATGCATTTGACTCAAAATCCATTTAGTTGAATCTTATAAAACATCGCTAATTTAAGGGGCTCTACATTTAATGGTTCACAAGGCATAACACTTTTTGAAGTTTTTATTAATGAGGTTGTGGGCTAATTTAAATTAGTCTTGGGGGAAACTTCATGGCTAAAAGTGCTTGAATTAGAATAATACTAGGATAAGTGACCACCAAAGAAGTCTAGATGCTTCATGCTTGTAAGCACCCCCTAGGTACAATAGGTGATAAGTGGACCACTCAGGTCATGAGAGACGATTTAATGTGAACTCCTACTCATGTAATATGGATCAATGAGTTTAACTTAGGAACTATGGTAGCGAGTTATAATAAAAGACCATAATTGAGGAATTGGAGAAGGCCGGGGCATCTCAGCATCACGGTGGGCTGACACTGGGGCAGCTTCAATCCTCGACAGAGTTGCCTTCCACCTGCCCTATGTCTACTATTCTGGTGGCATCTACCTCTGTTGTTGCGACTAGGGTGAGTGTTGTGGTTGGCACCTCTTCTTTGGGGGCTATTGGTCCTGCTTCTAAGGCTTCTGTGGGATTGGCAGGGTCTTTTGCTGACATTGTTTCCGAGATGGTTGTGGCTGAGAAGGGACGCAGGGTTTCCACTAACAATGGGGCTTCCATTGCCCTGGTTCCTGTTTGTGGGTCTTTATCTGTCAAGTTGTCCTCTGTCGTTGATAGAGATTTGATGAACAGTAATGAAATTTTTAAATCCCATGGACTCATTTGCTGGTTTCGGGGTTTTTGGCCTAGCCTTCCCCAACTGCATGATTGGGTTTCTCGAAGATGGGAACCAAAATTATCAGGTACTGTTAACATCTATCCAATGGCAAAAGGCTTTTTCATTGCAAAATTTGATAATGTTGTAGATAGAGCTACAATCCTATGTGATTATTTCTTTTGTTGGGAGGATGAAAAATTTTTGCTCATGGTAAAGCCGTGGCACCCTAATTTCAATCCTTCCACTGAAGTCTTTAGTACTATCCCTATATGGGTCAAGCTCCCCAATCTGTTCCTTCATCTGTGGCATAATTCCGTCCTTGAGAAAGTGGGTGGGGCTTTGGGGGAATTCTTGTTGATTGATAATGAGTCTGATAATATGTATCATTCTACTTTTGCTCATATCTAGGTAGAAATTGATACCTCGAAGGGCCTCTCAGCTGAAATTAAAATTGAATCATCCTTGGGACCTTGGATCCAACAGCTTGACATCGAAGGCATTCCTTTTAGATGTCGTAAATGTTTTAAGACTGGTCATATATCATCCCAATGTGGCTTCATTACCATGAAGAAGAAATCTTCTCCTTCTTGGTGGAAGGGTGCTTCTACCCAACATTACATTGTCTTGAAAAGCTCCTCTCACCTTGAGATGGAAGTTCCTCCCGATACTGGCAATCCTATGCCTGTTGATGAGAAGGTTGGTTTATGTCTTGATATTAATGTTCCTAAAGGGTCTGTTGGGCCTGTCGGGGCTGTTGGCTCTGTCCCTATCACGGTTGCTAGACCTGAAGCTTCTCTTTCTACGCTAGGTCATACCAGATTTTCTGCTAATTCGGTGAGTGTTGGCTTTGCTAGAAATGATGGTATTTTATTAGGTGTTCGATCTGACCTTACAATTCCATTTCTTGATCGCCCTTTGGCTAGATTTAATGCCGGCCCTACGCTGGCTATTTCTCTGGGAGACTCAACCCCACTTTTGGGGGTTGGATTTCCAACTCTGGAATCATTGTGCTGGCAGGATAAGGCTACTAGTGTTGAAGAAGACTGGATTACAGTTAAAGGCAAAAATTATAAGAAATCCTCCGCTTCTTTTGACATGACCCTTCGTTCTCATTTGAAGGGGACAAAAAGATAGCTCATTTATCTTTTGTTGCGGATTTCCAATGTTTTATCTTATGCAGCGGTTTGGGTGTTTCTTTGGCTTAGTTCTTTTGCATGGTTTCTTGGGGATGGTGGCCTTTTGTTATGGCTAATTTGTTCTGTATGGTGTACTCCTAATGCTCTATCTTAAGCTTTTTCTTTGTACAGGGTTTTGGGTCCTTCCAAAACCTATTTTTACCATTAATCAAAACAGATATCATAAAACGAACTAAAACTTAAAAAGAATCTTCAACAAACGTCACGTGCCCTTTCATTTCCTTGTCAATTGCAAAATCTATGAGTGCATCTTTTTGGAATTTCGGAAATTGCACTTCTCAGCTACTATTCTTGATTTGCTTCATTCTCTAGCATTCCCTTCGACCTCGACAGTTCTTGTGGTGTTTTGGAATGTTAACTACTGTCATATGAAACTTTGGAATTAGAAGTTTAACATCCCTAACCCCGACTCTTCTTCTCTTCGTTAGGCGGGATTTTGCATACCTTGCTTTGGAATTTGTCGATGCAATAGCTACGATAAAAATCTTCTAAAGTCTATCTGACCACCACAAGTTTCCATTTTCGATATTTTGGGAACCGCACTTCCAAGCTTTGCTTTCCGACATCTTTCAATCCACCCATGACTTGACACAGCGTGGGTCCCAACATCTCTTTGGATTTTCGGGAATTGCACTACCAAGCTTCCATTTCTGCCATCATTAGCACTTCAAACATCAATTTTTCAGAATGAACACATTAGTACTTTCTTCTTTTATTTAAACTTCAACTTTTGCCACTAATGTAACAAATTCATACGAGACTTAGACTTTGGACTTGGACTTAAATGAAGACTTGACAAAACATAAGTACCAATTTTTCCAAGTACCTGACTGCACTGAAATCTCAAATACCTGACGGGGAGCCAGTTCTAGAAAATCCCAACACTTAGAAACTTAAACATACAAATGAACTTTTAACCAAACTTTAAAACTTTCAATGCCAATTTTACATAGGGGGACTAAAATATGGCAACATTTTGATCCCATTTTCTTAGAAATCTAGGCCAAACTTTCAATGGAGCTTTCTGGTCTACTCATTCCTATTTCAAACACTTGAATTTGAAAGATCCAAAAGAACCTCTCTGATTCTAGATATAACACACAAACTTGAAATTTAACAATTTAATTCAATCCTTCAAATGTATTGAGAATCCAGATAATTTTAGTTAAATTTTGTTTCCAACAATAGGAATTTAGGAATTAGATTTCAGCTAAAACAGAAATGTCTTCTATAATGATTTTGTTTTGATTATCAAATTTTATATGTCTTGCCTACAAGTACATTATAGAAAGCTCTAGCCCTGGGGTCATAGGACCTAAAACACTACTTTTTGGTTTTTCAAATGAATTTGTTGTCTGATGGAGAGGGACTCTGTGTGTCAATCTCTAGTGCACATCAAAGAGTAGTCACAGAAAAGAATCTTGTCATAACACACAATTCATGACTGTGAACTACACCTAGCTAACCTTTCGTCCTCTAATTATACTATAGAAACTAAGCTTAAAAAAAAGACAGCAGAAATCACTATAATCCACTCTAAACATTAAAGAAAAAATCAAGGGAAGGGCTTGAACTAAAAGTAAATTATTAAGCATCAAACAATATTAATATCAATTTGTCTAATGGGCTAGGCTCAATTGAAAAAGCATCAGGGCTTCTATGCGAAAGCCCCAAGTTCAAACCCCAGACACATAATGAAGTGTTGAAATTAAGTTAAATAACATATCCAACTCGCTTGTTGTGGCACACCCCACCACAATAGGACAGCTACAAGTTTTACATAAATCAAATCCAGCCTTGAGAAAAGGGACGTTTTGAAATTGTACAAAAGAAATAATGTTGATCTATTGAGATCTTCAGTCCAATGGATAACAGTGCAAATTGCTGAGGAAAATGGATGGGCTTGAAGTCAAATACCAATTTGTGATTAATGTAGTTACTAAATGGAAAAGCCAACATGAGAAAATCAATAAAATAATAGAGGACTCTAACCACTTGGATCATTCAATTAAGATCATTTCTTACAACCACCTAAGGTAGGACATGCAATCAAGTCACAAATTATTTAGCTATTGGATTGATGCTCTTCCAGCAAAGGAAAAAGTTTGATGGTCGAATTCTACCTCCAAAGAAAACCCCTTTTGACCCTATTATTAAAGAACATCATGAAAAAATTAGGTGTCTCTAACAATTCCTTTAAAGATATTAATCCTTTAATCTATGAAAGAGTTATACAGATTGGCCACCTTGACAGGAAATATTTATGTCACAACAATGTACCATGGGCACACATGCCCTCTCCTATGAAGAAATCCCAGACATTTTGGGTACAAAGGATGGACACATGTAATTGTTGTAAGTCCATCTAAAATTGTGATTAAGGCAATCAGTAGAGGGTGCCATCATCATTCGAAGATCGATAAAAGAATAGATTGTTACTGGACTTGGATAAGTCAATCAAGGTCATGTCTTATGACCACACAGGCAGGACAGGCAAACCACTCACAAATTATTTAGCTAATCTTGGGATCAATACTCTCACAACTAAAAAATAACGACTATGCATCCTCCAAGGAGACCATTTTGATTGAACTTGTCAAAAAGATCACGAAGAGATTTTGTGACTTTATTATTTCCTTCAAAGGCCCAAATTCTCTAACCTATATGGAAATCATTTGAATTGATCACCTTGAAAACACAATATTTGTACCATAAAAATGTTCCTAGACATTTTCGGTATGGAGGGACATCCTCCATGAATCCCCATTTTCCATTGACTTTTTTGTGACCTTGAGATGTTTTTTAATCTTTTTAGCATTAGAACCATGATATTTCCACAATACATGATGAATGATTACAAAGCTCCTGTAAAAAATTACGTGTAATTTTTTGCATCAATTAATGTTTTAGGTAACACTCGATGATCCATCATTCTTTTTGCATCTAATGATATCTCCTATTTTAGGATAGATACCTGGTGACATCTTGACATCCCTCCGACATCAAACGATGTGCACAATTAGGTTGAAAGGACCTATAGGCACCCTGACTTCCACCCCATCAACAGATGTTTTCATGATAACTTATTGTACAACAATAAGATATTCATGTTTATAGTTTCACAATTGTTTTCAATGTTATGCTCAGTCTACAAGTTCAATTATCAATTTGTGGAATGTCCATTATTCAAAGCTTAAGGTGAAAGATGTTGAATGTTATTTGAATTTTATCTTTTTAGAATGTTTAACAGATTATTATACAATTGAAAAATTACAGTCTCCAAAATTGGAAAAAGACGTTTTGAAAGAATGTCCCATGGTCTCACAAACTCGAAGAAGCATGGTATCACAGTAACTATCATGTCCCTCGTTTACTGCAGGCATCCTAGAATAGGGTCTACTGTCTAGTAAAATCACCAACAAAGATGACTTGCTTCCAATAGGTTATAAGCAATATACAGACCGAGGGCTCTCGTTAATCAATCAATGACTAATAACCAATATTATGGTCAGGCTTTGTTATGAAGATCATTGATTAACACTGCTACGGCAAAATCGTCACTAAGGATAGGAATTGAGGATAAGTTGATAATGCAAGCCTTCAATATGATTAGTCATCATCAGTAATAATAATCGAACATGTTCACTATCGACTAAGGTGTAGTAATATCATTAAAACAATGTCCCAGCTAATGCAAAAAACAAAGTCTTAATCAACAAATCAGTGTCTTTGAGATTGTACAAAAATTAGTATGCTTGGTCAAAGACAAAGACAATCATTAAGAATCAACAGCAACTAAGTCGGCGTGACACATTGTTAATACAACAAGGAGTAAGAATCATTAAAATCTAGTAATAGTATCATTGACCAAATACTAACAATGCATAATCTCAAGATACATATACCATAAGTATGGTATATTACAGTAGTGGAAATGAGAGATTATATTAGCCAACTAATCAATTGACCAGTAATTTGATAAACTAATAACCTGTGATCTAACTAATAAAGTGAGGCAGCAATTCATTACAAAAGATATCGAATTAAGTTGACTAACTTTTATAATCTTATCAATATATCCTAAAATAAGAGGGAATGTCTAAAAGGCAAGGTGTGACTTGAGAATTATAAAACAGCAATCAACAGAAGTGATTCACTAATCAGCATCATCAATTAAGTGAAGGGTGAATGGATACATTTCAAAAAAGGACATATATCTAACATCTTAAGGGTTGCAATCTTTTTGATGGACAAAGCATATAATGGATATCAAATCTATCCTATCAAGGCATGGAAGAATAAGAGGTTATAAATATATTTGATACTCTTCACAAGGAAGAGATGAGAAAGGAAATGAATCATTTACATTTTTGGCAAGCATTGCATGACAGTAATTTATGATGTAACATATCAACGAGTTAAATACTAATTCACGGAATGACGTAGCCTATTCCTTAATCACTCACTATAGACCATTAAGGGGATAGGTTGGTTTAGTCAGGGAAAGGCAGAGTAATTCCTCACAAGGTAGGTGAATCCCAAGATGGGTTAAGGACATGTATCTCCAATGCCTTGAGGGAAAAGTCCCAAGATGGGTACAAATGTGTTCCAAAAACATTGAAGGAGCCTACCTGTAGATTGGTTTCCAAGAGCCCTAAGGACAAGCGAAACCCCATCCTTCTTAAGGTTGATGTTTAGGAGAGAAGTAAGGGATTGGGGCTTAATTAGTATATTAACTACCGAATATATTATGAATCATTAATTGTTTCTTAATTTAATCTGATATAAATGCATGGTGATGTATGTTAATAATTGGAAATTGGTAGACTCCTAGTAAGTGACATTACAAAGACTAAGTTAAATTTCCATTTCCAAGCACAATCCAAACCCTAGTTGGGAATTTTTGGGTAGATCAAGTAAACTCCCAATAGGGGACATTACAATCACCCTCCTTGCTCTTTCACATTGGAGATTCTTCATGAGTTTGAAGGCATAGTCTTCTATTTTCATGATCATTGCTTATTATATGGACTATTGAAAATTTGAGAACTACACATATATTGCAAAATGGACTACTAATGTTCAATATTTCAATGTTGCACTATATTTTCAAGTTCAATTTTTATTTTTCTATAGTCTCGTGATATTCACCAAGTGCTTAGAGTAATGGCCTACCAACATTAATTCTCATGATGTCCACCAAGTACTCAAGAGTTCATAAAGATATTGTCTCATGATATCGAGAGCATTAGCCTGCAAAATATCAAGTCTCGTGATATTCACAAGTGCTTAGAGTAATGGCCTGTAGAATATCAAGTCTCATGCTATCCACCAAGTACTCAACAAATGTTCATAGGTAATGTGCACTTATCATAAGAACATTCACATCTATTATGATCTATTTCAGCCAACACAAAATGTCTATCACAATAGAAGATGTCATCTATCATGATCTGTTTCATCCATCACAAGATGTCCATCACAACAGAAGATCAAGTTATTGTAACATCGTCACCTTCCAATAACTTTTGCAAATACAAGTGATAATCATTTGGAAATCGTCACTTCCTCATGATTTACACAGGGGGCAGGCCCATTAAAAACATTCATGATTCATTAGTATAATAATCAATTATATCAAGTTTACCTCAGAAGTGTTTCATCTTCAACAGTGAACTCCCTCTCAATCAATATGATCAAGATTGTCTCAAGTTGACTAAACCATTTGTTCCCTCTGAAGCTCAATTTTATCAACTTCTTCACCTCTTTTGAAATGTCAGACTCCCTTTGCATCTAGTCTCAATCATCAATTCGTTAACAAGCATCAAGTTCTTTCTCACTTGAATGCAATTATCTTGTGCTTTTGTCCTAAAGGTATGTCAGAGAGAGATTACAAATAGCTCACTACACTATCTCGAGCGGAAATACCAATGATAGAAGCATACAAATTTTTACTAACCAATAGTATAGCATGAATTACAAACTCAAAAATTATGTGCATTAATGTGAAGAACCTAACCGGCTGCTTCGGATTTCTTCTTATTAATTTGAATATTTGCAAACTTTATTTCAACTGTTTGGTAAAACAATCTTCAATGATAATTCCATCACGTTTATAAATTGAAGTAACACAAAAGAATTCCTTCCAAGAAATTAAATAAGCCTTATTTTTTATTCAAATAACACAATCAAAGTATTTCAATCAAATTTTATTGCACCTGATATTTATTATAAGATGGCAAACTGCAGTGGTATCCATGAAGAAGCTTGGCATATCAATTCAGCACAAAGGTCGCCACCCTCAAGAATAGTCGAACACCACCTCCAAACGCCAAATGTCAATTTCAGACAGTCACGTGAATGACCAGGAATGTTATCGTGACCTGTCTGCCATAGTTACGGCCCCAGCAAATTCAAACCGGCCCTTCTAACAAGCTCGGGCCCCAGCAAAGACAAAAACGGCCCTTTCTCAATAGTCACGTGGGCAGCAACAGCTAGCGTGACTGTCCTATATGATGCGCTAGCTTCCAAAAAGAATTGAGGCTCCTATGATAAGCCACGTGAGCTATGACTTGTTCACATCAAACCCTCATTCACTCATGCAGCCAGCTGTGAGGTTGATAGGTGTTATTGAATTCTTCTGTCAAAGAAGAACGTCTTCCATTGTATATGAAGACTCAACGCTGAATGCACAACCACCAATGACAATTCAATGTTCCTCCCTTGCGTAGCACCTTGTTGATCAGAAAGTAGATAAACCAGCCTCCCAATAATTATTCCAGAATTACAATTTGTTGCATACACAGACACATTTTCAACAGCAAACTTCAGATTTAGAACTTCCACAAATCCAATATACAACAGCACCGAATTGTGATAATAATTCACTCCAGATTATCAGTTGTGAAATTCAACATTCACAGATAATGTCTCAAATCACGAGGTGAGGAATCAGTCCTCGAAACCCTAGCCAGGTTTGTCTTCTTCACGAACTTCAATAAAATAATGATTGCATAAAAGATGAGTAAAGTGCTTTTTCGAGTAGAATATATAGGCTTTTTGGAAAAAGCACTTTACATTATTTTTCACTTAATTGGCTTTTAATATAACTCCACTTTATAACATAAAGTTATAAAATCGTAAGTTATTAAATTAAATCAAAATAATTTAATTTAATAACAACATTTAAAATATAAGCCATAGAAAAATATAATTGAGATCAACGAACTTCTAACAAAGCCTAGGTCCAACTGTCCAACCAGGAGTAGGCATTGCCCTACCAGAAATAACCACTGCTAAAAAAAGACTTACCAAAAATAGTAATTTCGTCCCAGAAACTCCCAGAGACTCTCAAAACACAATGTCAGCTCACGAGGGTCGCATTGATGAACTGACTATGCTCAACTGCAGAGACCTGCTAAAATGGGGACATTACAGTCCTCCCTCCCAAAGATTGCTTGTCGCTAAGCAATTGCAATCCCGGGTGCTGCAAAATATCCTCAGGCTCCCAAGCGGCATCCTCATCAGGAAGTCTGTGCCACTTCACCAAGAACTCTCTAACAACTCTACGCCGCAGATGCCTCTCCCTAGTCTCGGAAATAGCCTGAGGAACCAACTCCAATCTGCCCTCATCATCCAAGGGAGGTAACGTAGAAGATGGTACAACATGCTGACCCAATGCCTTCTTGAGGCATGAGACATGGGAGACATTATGAGCCCTGCTATCAGGAGATGAATCTAGCTCATAAGCAACTTCCCCCACCCGGCGAACTACATGGAAAGGTCCATAGTAACGGGGCTTGAGCTTCTCAGCTCCGCTCTTCTTGATAGAAGACTGTCTGTAAGGTTGTAACATCAGATAAACCATATCATCCACCTGAAAAGAACGAGCAGTCCTCCTCTGATCAGCATACTGCTTCTGCTGATTCTGAGCCCTCTGAATATTATCTTTTAATGTCCGCATGATATCCTAACCATCCTGTAACATATCCCCAGCACTGGGCACTCGACTGTCACTGCATAATATATCCATGAAACTAGGAGGATCATACCCATACAAAGCCCGAAACAATGACATCTAAATAGTCATGTGATGAGTGGAGTTATAACAAAACTCACACAAATGTATCCATTTCACCCAAGCCCGCTGCTGAGAAGAAACATAATTCCGCAGATAGCCCTCCACCCATTTATTCACTATCTCAGTCTGACCATCAGTCTGAGGGTGGTAACTAGTGCTGGGAGTCAATTCCGTCCCACATAACCGGAAAAGCTTCTGCCAGAAATGACTCATAAAGTGGCTATCACAAGCACTCACAATAGTTCGGGGCAAACCATGTAATCTGAATACCTCTAGCAAAAATAGCTCCACTAACTGAACAGCTGAGAAAGTGGTGGTAATCGGAAAGAAATGGGCGTACTTGGTGTTGGCTTGCCTCCAACACCCAAATTCAAAAAAAAACTTTTAAAACCAAGTCCCATGAAGAAATTTCCCCAAATATTCTCATAATTTGTAGTGGTTTTGTTTATGATGCTTTAGGAGGTTATACTTTGTAAGGTGGGCAACATTGCAAGAGGATTTGTTGAACTTGAACCTTGAACCTCAAGTTCAAAGTTCAAAGTTAAATTTTCAATATTCAAGATGCATGGTTCAGATTTGCAATTTCAGGATACATTATAAAATAATTCATACAGTACAGCAGATGAGGATCTTTTGAAAGGATTTCTTAAACAGTCTATAATCTCGAATTTTCTAGAAGCATAAAATCAGTCTCGGTACAGGAGGCATATCTTTTTTTTTTAACCGTTGGATTTTGCTGATTTCGAGATATGTTGTGCGAAGGCTAGTTGTGCAGACTTCCACCGGAGAGATTTCCAAAATTCTTCCTACAACAAAAGTTATTTGCTACAGATCACGGGTATGTAAAACTTGTTAAAGTATTGTTCGTTCGTGTTTAATAAACGACGAGACAATCATGATATGCATATAAATATAGATATATTTATATATATATATATACTATATAATATAATTGAAAAGTAAGTATATATTAATATGCACATGTGTGAACTTATATATATATATATATATATATATATATTATACAAAGTATGAATAAACTATTGGTTAAGATATGTTAACTAATAGTTATGTAATGAAGTGACATGACCATAAGTATATACGGTCATGTCTATTCATTACATGACTATTCAATATATACATATACCCTATTGTTATTGTAGAATCAATAAATAACGAAGGCAATTGTATTCTACAATCACAACGGTAATCTATTTTCAGTACAGCCTCATATATATTCTCTATAGGATGATCTTAATTTTACAACATGGTATCAGAGCCTAACCTATAAGAGAAATTATATTCGAGCAAAGTATTGCAGAGAGAAGACAACACATCGAATCAGAAGAAAGGAATTCTATCACCGTATTCTGGCTTACAATAGTTTCTAAGCCCATTACATTACGTGGCCAAGAGAGTTTGGTCGTATTTATTAGACGGCTCAAGGAGGGATTCCAAGCAGGGTCAATAGAAATGGGACGGCATTAAGAATATAGAAGAATGTCGATGCTATCCTTGACCACCGTTTCTCAAGTTAAGAACAACGAGATCACTTTCAACAGTAAAGTACAGAACCCCATAATACTGATTGTAAGCAACAAGTAGTGAACAGGTAGGTTATGGTTTAGAAGTACAATACTTGAATGATATTACGGATAATAGGAGGAACGAACAGATGGGATGTTCTTAGGAACAAAAACAATGATATCAGTTTGTTTTTAATATATATATTATTATCGAATAGCAGAATAAGAACATCCAATTATAAGGGAATATTGTCGCAAATATATAGGAGTTGCCGTGTGAAGTCAAGTAATCATATAGGAACATATAATGAGAGACCTCTGGGCAATGAACAGCGATAAGACAGAGGTAGTGACCACCAGGACGTTGGGACGATTGGCTGGGAATACATATATTGCACGGGTTCTCTAAAGTTCCTTTGCTCATGTAAAAATCCCATGTTGTTCTAATGCCATCGGGTATGAATCATGGAGTAGACCACTTTCCATTTGACATCAGCATATGTTTGTTATGGCATGTCTGTTGCCCACATCAGATGGAAGACTACAGCCCATGGCAACAAGATGTATGACCAAACGGTTGTCCAGGTTGAGCAAGATATATTGTGAAACAATCAATCTAGAGACATAGCTCAATGTTGGAAGAAGATAGCATATACATCGGCTCCTATTATTGCTATGTACTTTACATTCCGTTCAATATATACAAGGGAAAGAAATAATATACCATATAGACAATTGAAAGAGATTGATGAGACTTGAAATGGAGGACAAGTAGAAAATAATTGAACTTCTTTGAGAACTTTGGAGTTAAAGAAGATAAACCAAACAATGAAGAGTGAACTATACCGTAGTTCTGCATATTGTTCAAGCACCTTTCTCTAAATCCAAATAAGTTCTATTTCCTGAATTATTCTCACAATTTTAATGTCTTTGTTTGTGATAAAATTATATTTATAAATGTACTGCAATTTTTTACCTCGAGATGGAATTACTATTCAGTACTAAATCGGGGTAAATTTTGATCGGGGGCATTTCATATTAAGAGAAATGATTTATTATATATATACATATATATCAATATATAAAATAATTGATATTAACTAGCTGTCAACTCAACCAAATAGTGTTTTTCACAAGAAGAACCAATAAACATCGGGAATCTATATTATGGAAAATACTTTGTGGATACACCATAATTAGAACCTTGGATTCAAGAAATATAAAAGCTGCAATACGCTACATACGCGGAGTTATTTCTGCCACTCCGCTAAGTACCACAACTATACTTAATTCATTTCGTAGCAAGGTTTAACATCCGAAACAGCTTATCAAAAACTTCATTGAGATCGACATTGGATCATTACATAAGCTGGAGTAACAAGGACTAGGATCAATGGTTGATCTAGTTAACCAATCAATATATATATGATTCTATTTATGCTTCTTTCAATTCGCTAATATAGCAGAATCGTTCGTTGTCAAGTACCTCTTTCATAATACTGAGGTAATCGTCACTTGCACAAAGATAATTGACATTGCATTTGCCACATTTTCAATTTGTCTTGAGTACAAGATTAATAGAAAAAAAGACTTTTGCAAATGAGTGCGAAGAAAATTAATCAGAATGAAACCGATATGTTATGAAGAAGGACAATGGGTACGAGTATTAATGGGCTCACCTTATGGAAACAAATACTTGAAAATATTTGAAATTTAAGATAAGTATTCTATGCTTTATTAATACATATGAATTTTCAATTTGTAATTCATTAAATAATAAATCTTGTATACTTCTATCATTTGTATTCTTGTACGAGATAGTTTAGCTTTATAAACTATTTGTAATCTATCTCTAACATACTTTCAGGATAAAAGCATATGAAATTCAGATTCAGAGAAAGTCTGACATTTTCAAGAGGTCAAGAAGTTGATTAACTTGAGCTTCAGAGGGAGCATATGATTCAGTTAACTTGTGACAATCTCAATCGTATTGATTGAGAGGGGGTTCACTATTGAAGGTAAAACAATTATGAGATTATAGTAGTGGAAACTAGTGGACAGAATCACAGATGAGATTCACATGGATAGAATCTCTGCTTGAAGTAATTCATACATCTCGAGACTACAGTTCATTAAGATGAACATCATACTAGAGGTCCTTATTATCTTCCCTCAAGTCCAAGAGGGAGTGTTAATGTTATGGCCTTGAAAAAGATCAAAATGCATCCTATGCTAATCCGCAGCCTTATGGAAACCCAGTATGAGATATCGATTCTCTCAGGAAGAAAAGTATGAAGTCACATCCTGTAGTGACATTGAGCTGAGTATATAAAAAGGATATGCCTCCATGACAGAAGAAGAAAAAGGATATGCATCAGTGGATATGCGAGGATCTTGATTCAGAGGGAGTAGACCATGTTTTGTTGGCTCTCTAGTGATCGAGAAACTGTAGCAGAGAATTATAATGAATTACCATGTGAGAAGGCTATGCTTCCATGTCATAGGGAGAAGCTAGAAGATCAAACTAAGATGGCATCACAGGATCGTGGTCATATTAATTCAGAGGAAGTATACCATGTGAAGATGGTTTCTCACCAAGCCCCTTGCTAGGAAGAAGATTGTGTACTTCAGATAACCTTGATATGTTGAGAACTAAAGCCTTAAAGAAGTTCTCAGAATCCGTGATCCATCATTTTGTATCTTAATATGATTCTTGTCTGTGATAGACAAGTCTAAGGTGGAAGCCTTGGTTTTAACTCTCTGAGGAGAGTCAAGATGGATATCATATGTGTGACTTTATAGGTCCACTCATCCTGTGTTCATATTTAGAAGATGATGATTTTCTGAACATGAATACTTGTACTTAACATGAAAGGTGACGATCTTTCATGTGTGTTGGGTTACTATTTCAAGGTGACGATCTTGACAATAGTTAACCAGGCTTCAAGATCAACTCCCGAAAGGGTTTGTCCCGGATAGGACCGGACATCTTGTCGCTTATGTTATTACTTGGTGTGTAATAATTGTTAAGATCGACTCCCGAAAGGGTTTGTCCCGGATAGGACCAGACATCTTAACACTGAGATTATTACTGTGTAATAACTTGTCAAGATCGACTCCCGAAAGGGTCTGTCCCAGATGTGCCGGATATCTTGATGTCTATCATGATCGACTCCTGAAAGGGTCTGTCCCGGATGTGCTGAAAAGATTCTACAAATTCTATTAAACTCTCTCTCAAGAGGGAGTGTTAAAGTATTGTTCGTTCGTGTTTAATAAACGACGAGACAATCATGATATGCATATAAATATAGATATATTTATATATATATACTATATAATATAATTGAAAAGTAAGTATATATTAATATGCACATGTGTGAACTTATATATATATATATATATATATATATATATATATATATATAATACAAAGTATGAATAAACTATTGGTTAAGATATGTTAACTAATAGTTATGTAATGAAGTGACATGACCATAAGTATATACGGTCATGTCTATTCATTACATGACTATTCAATATATACATATACCCTATTGTTATTGTAGAATCAATAAATAACGAAGGCAATTGTATTCTACAATCACAACGGTAATCTATTTTCAGTACAGCCTCATATATATTCTCTATAGGATGATCTTAATTTTACAACAAAACTGTCATCAAAATGACAGTCACGTTTTGTGACTTTGACTGTTTTCAACAAATTGCCATGTGTCAAAAGCAGATGCATAAGATATCTAAAGGGAAATTTTAATATCACATAATCATATCAAAGGTATTAAAAGAAGATCTAATCCATATAATCAAATAATGTATACAATCTTTCGGGTGGATGAAAGAAGACTTTATGATAAAGATGTAAATATACATTTTTCAAGAATCAGTTTTAATAACTAAAAGGGAAGACCCATTGGGCAGAAAAAAGATAAATATATGAAAGAAAGAGATAGGGAGGGTTCTTTTTCCAGAAGTTAGTGGGCTACGGGAACAGGGAGAAATTTTATTTTCAGTATTCTGTAACAAGGACAGCAAGGGAACTATTTTATTATTTTCTGCATTTTGATTGTAATGGAAAGGAACATAATGATCTGTTGGTTATTATGTTTATGTTTTGAAATAAAGAGGTATTTGTGTCACAGATCAATTGATCTGTATACTTATTTTCTCTGATTGAAATCAATCCGTTGATTGTTTCTTTCATGTTTCTGAACATCATCGTATGCCATTTTATCAAATATATGTTTATAGGTAAATTAGTTGGTCTGCGTGTCTACATTTTGCAGAACAAGTCATTTAATTCCCTTTTTGTTATCTCTGTAATTGGGAAGATTAGATAAGTGGTCAGTTGGCCATTTGTTTGTTCATCTCTGAGTCTTTTAATTTGTAATCGCATTCATTTCATGTTTATGAATGAATGTCAAAAAAGCCTTTTGTATCTTCAGGTTAAAGATATGCTCTGTTATCTAATTCATTGAATATCTTTTCATGAGGGAGTTGTACCTCTTAATTCAGAGGAGGGTTATCAATTAATGATAACTCATCCAACTGTTAGTGTTGTTTGTCCTTCTTTCTGGGCATTTAGAGTTGATTTGTTTATTAATTCGCGGAAGGAAAAATCTGTATACTAACACTTGGTAAGACAATCTACCACCACGAAAATACAGTCTCTACCTTGGGCTTTCGGCAAGCCCACAATAAAATCCATAGATAAACAAGCCCACTTCCATTCAGGAATGGCAAGTGGCTGTAACAACCCGGCCGGATAAGTATGCTCATGTTTGTTCTGCTGACAAACAGAGCACTCACGGACATACTGCTGAACATTTGTCTTCAGCCCCTTCCAAGTGAACCTCTCACGAATCTGCCTATAGGTCTTAAAGAAACCCGGATGTCCCGCCAAAGGTGAATCATGAAAAGCCCGAAAAATGATCTATCTCACACTAGATCCAGGGACTAAATATATCCTCTCCTTGTAAATGATCAGCTCATTCACAAGTGTATAATCGTTGTCTTGTACACTGCCATCAACAAAACCAGAGGCCCACTAATCACGAGCATACTCTGTAATAATCAGATGTCTCCAATCCTCCGCTATCTCTGAAATCACACACAAGTCGGGTCTCCGAGAAAGGGCATCAGCTACCACATTTTTAGTACCTTTGATATAAGAAATATCAAAGTCATAGGACTGCAACTTACTAACCCACTTCTATTGTCTCTCATTAAGATCACGTTGTCCAAGGAAATGCTTCAAGCTGTTATGATCAGTTTTAATACAAAATTTGCTTCCCACCAGGTACTGCCGGAATTTGGCCAAGGCATGCATAATGGCCAACATTTCCTTGTCATAGATACTAAACAGCCTCTCAGAACCCCTGAGCTTACGACTCTCAAAAACAATAGGATGGCGATCCTGAGATAGCACCGCTCCAATACCTTCTCCTGAGGCATCACAATGCAACTCGAAGGGTCTCGTGAAATCCGGTAGTGCCAAAACCGGACATGTAGTCATGATCACCTTGAACTTCTCAAAACACTCCTGTGCCTGATTAGTCCAAATAAAAGCACCCTTACGGGTTAAATCAATAAGCGGTGCTGCATGTCTAGAAAAACCTGACACAAGTCTCCCATAGAAAGCACATAAACCAATGAATCCCCTCAGTTGTGTCAAGTTTCCTGGTGTAGGCCACTCCAAAATAACACAAACCTTGTCCGGATCCATGCGAACTCCCTCTGCGCTGATGATATGTCCCAAATACAGTAACTTTGTCATGCCTAAAGCACACTTGGACTCCTTGGAAAACAAGGAGACCTCATCAAGAATGCTGAGTATTGTATCCAAATGTGCTACATGCTCATCCCAAGTCTTACTATAGACTAATATGTCGTCAAAAAAAATAAGAACAAATCTCCGCAACTGAACATGGAAGACTGTTCATAGTAGACTGAAAAGTAGCAGGAGCATTAGTCAAACCGAAAGGCATGACTAGAAACTCAAAATGGCCACAATGACACCTGAATGTCGTCTTCTCCACATCCTGCTCTCTAACTCTGATCTAATGGTATTCGGATCTCAAGTCAATCTTGGAGAAGTATTTGGCCCCATGTAACTCATCAATAAGCTCATCGATACGAGGAATCGGGTACTAGTTTTTAATAGTTTTCTTGTTCAGCATCCGGTAATCTATACACATTCTGAGTGTCCCATCCTTTTTCCTCACCAAAACAATAGATGAAGCAAAAGGAGACTTACTCAGCCTAATATGTCCCATAGCGAGCAGCTCCTGAATAGTCTTTTCAATCTCATCTTTCAATCGCTTAAGGTGCTGGTAAGGGGTAATCATGATGGGCTTAGTGCCCTCCTCTAACTCAATAATGTGTTCAATTCCTCTGTCTGGTGGTCTGCCATATGGTAAATCATTAAACACCTTGGAGTGTTTAATTCTGAGCTCCTGAATATCCGGATGATAAGCTGGCCCATCTATGTTATCTAATGTAGACAACACCCTACATTCTGCTGCCCAATCTATAACATCATCATGTTGTACCAAACGCTGCATAGAGTTGTAGGAAATAGTCTTCAAATCACCACCCTGAATGGCCTTAAGAATGTGGGTCTTACCATCCTTGATGAACCTCAATTCCATCCTTTCCATATTCATGTAGATATCTTTAAGTGAATGCAACCAGCTCATGCCAAGAACTATATCTGTGCTGCCCATGTCAACCACATAAAAATCTGCCTTGAAGGAATAATTATTCAGCTTTACAGGAAGCTCAGGAATCTTTTTATTACACTTGAGAGAGTAACCATCAGC
Organism: Chamaecyparis obtusa; assembly: GCA_027943335.1. Classification (NCBI taxonomy): domain Eukaryota; kingdom Viridiplantae; phylum Streptophyta; class Pinopsida; order Cupressales; family Cupressaceae; genus Chamaecyparis; species Chamaecyparis obtusa. The sequence goes on along the minus strand of BSBK01002506.1, from coordinate 615,426 downwards.
TACCTGCACTCTAAGTCCTTCAAAATCTTCAGTTTCAAATCCTCTCTTGGCTACCAAACGAGAGTCAATAAAATTATGAGTAGCTCCTGTGTCAAAGAGAGCAATGACTCGCTGCCCTGCCAAGAGACCATGCATTCTAAAAGAATCTTCATTTTTCATGCTCATGAGGTACACAACCTTAAAATCAGAATTAACTACCTGTTCATCATCATTACCAAGAACCTCATGTGAATCATGCTCATCATCAACTTGTTGTCCCGAAAAATTAGAATCATCTTCATCATCATAAAACCACTCCATCATCTTATTCTTTCCCTTGGGCTTCAATGGACAATCATGATTCAAATCATAGGGTCCTCTACAATGAAAGCATAATTTCCTTCTTCTTAGATCATTTAAAGTTTCTTGATCCAAAGGACCTATTGTAGGACGACTAGAATCAGCTCTATCATCCCTTTTAGGTGCTGCCCTATCATAAGAAGTACTGGGAGGTCTTGCAGCAAATCTATTCCGTGGAGTAGATGCTTCCAAATTCCTTGCTTTTTTCACAGCTTCTTGCAAGGTAGGTGGGTCCAAAGACTTAACCCATCCTCTGGTAGGCTCCATCAACCCCTCCACAAAGAGCATAACTCTCCTCCTCTTTGAAATGTCATAAACCATAACAGACAACCACTGAAACTCGCTGATAAAAGTCTCCAGGCTACCTATCTGTCGCAATTGAGCCAACTCTCTAAAATAAGTCTCAGGGTCCTTATCAAACCTTTCTATCAATCTATCCACGAACTCCTGATAAAAAAATAATCTGATCGTGTTGAAGTGACACCAACCCATGGTACCACTAGTCATGGGCTATACCATCCAGATGTAGAACAGCGAAGCGAGTGGCGTCCTCCTCAGACATAGGACACAAAGACAAATAAGTGTCGAGCTTGTGAACCAAAGCTCGTGCTGTCACCTTACCACTGCCGTCATAATGATTCAGAATCATCTTGTTGGTCACCTGATGCAAATCAATATCCCTAGGCCTCGGTGTACCAGGCACAGGCCTTCCCCTATAGAGTGCTCACGCTTCTGTGAAAGAAATTTGTCAAAATTCAAGTGTTTCTTAATTGTAGGTGTTAGTGCATCCCACTCAGCATAATGTGCAACAATATCATCTACAAACGGAGCGGCCTTAGATTCAGTGCTAACCGCATCCACCTCAGGTCTCAAAAATACAGGACGTTGTGGCCTATCATAAACACCAGCATACCCTGCTCTGTCACGTCTATCCTCATGCCTAGGACAATCCTCAGCTCTCATCCTGTCACCCACACGTGATCTATCATCTGCTCTAGATCAATGAGAACTAGCTGACACACTCCGAGCACCTCTGTCTTGGCCACAATCACCAGGGATTGTCATACGCTGTAATGTATCAGATAATTGTTGTAGTACAGTAGCAACATGATGCTGACCATCTGCAATACCCCAGAAACCATCACGGGCTTCTCTATCAAGTTCCAAGGCAGTAGCTGCATCCCTATATTCTAAACCATCTGCATTACCTAAACAACCTGCACCCCTGTCACCCACACTACCAAACTGTATCTCAGGTTCTCCCTCACCAGGAGGAGAATTAGGACCTCTGCGGGAATAATACATGCCAGGTCTAAACCTTTGTGCCATGCTGAACCCAAATTACCTTGCAGGCTGGCAAGAAATTTGCTCTGATACCACTGTGAAGAGCCTAACCGGCTACTTCGGATTTCTTCTTATTAATTTGAATATTCGCAAACTTTATTTCAATTGTTTGGTAAAACAATCTTCAATGATAATTCCATCATGTTTATAAATTGAAGTAACACAAAAGAATTCCTTCCAAGAAATTAAATAAGTCTTATTTTTTATTCAAATACCACAATCAAAGTATTTCAATCAAATTTTATTGCACTTGATATTTATTATAAGATGGCAAACTGCAGTGGTATCCATGAAGAAGCTTGGCGCATCAATTCAGCACATAGGTCGCCACCCTCAAGAATAGCCGAACACCACCTCCAAACACCAAATGTCAATTTCAGACAGTCACATGAATGACCAGGAATGTTATCGTGACCTGTCTGCCATAGTTACGGCCCCAGCAAATTCAAACTGGCCCTTCTAACAAGCTCGGGCCCCAGCAAAGACAAAAACGGCCCTTTCTCAACAGTGACGTGGGCAGCAACAGCTAACGTGACTGTCCTATATGATGCGCTAGCTTCCAAAAAGAATTGCGACTCCTGTAATAAGTCACGTGAGCTGTGACTTGTTCACATCAAACCCTCATTCACTCATGCGGCCAGCTGTGGGTTGACGTTGACAGTTGTTATTGAATTCTTCTGTCAAATAAGAACGTCTTCCATTATATATGAAGACTCAGCGCTGAATGCACAACCACCAATGACAATTCAATGTTCCTCCCTTGCGTAACACCATGTTGATCAGAAAGTAGATAAACTAGCCTCCCAATAATTATTCCAGAATTACAATTTGTTGCATACACAGACACATTTTCAACAGCAAACTTCAAATTTAGAACTTCCACAAATCCAATATACAACAGCACCGAATTGTGATAATAATTCACTCCAGATTATCAATTGTGAAATTCACCATTCACAGATAATGGCTCAAATCACGAGGTGAGGAATCAGTCCTCGAAACCCTAGCTAGGTTTGTCTTCTTCACGAACTTCAATAAAATAATGATTGCATAAAAGATGAGTAAAGTACTTTTTCGAGTAGAATATATAGGCTTTTTGGAAAAAGCACTTTACATTATTTTTCACTTAATTGGCTTTTAATATAACTCCACTTTATAACATAAAGTTATAAAGTCGTAAGTTATTAAATTAAATCAAAATAATTTAATTTAATAACAACATTTAAAATATAAGCCACAGAAAAATCTAATTGAGATCAATGAACTTTTGACAAAGCCCAGGTCCAATTGCCCAACCAGGAATAGGCACTGCCCTGCCAGAAATAACCACTGCTAAAAAAAGACTTACCAAAAATAGTAAATCCGTCCTAGAAACTCCCAGAGACCCTCAAAACACATTGTCAGCTCACGAGGGTCGTATTGATGAACTGACTATGCTCAACTGCAGAGACCTGCTAAAATGGGGACATTACAATTAATAAAACATGAAATACTTATTTTTTATAAATTTCAAGTATTTCATTCTATAAGGTGAGCCCATGTAGAAAATATCAAGCAAATTTACAAAATGATGTCGCCATTCTTTAACATTGCCATAATTGTTCACATGACTTGTCTTAAATATCCAAAGGTTATATACACTATGACAACCTTCAATATGATCGGATCTCTCTTCAAGCGGTTAGGCTTTTAAAGAAGGAACCTCTCTCTTTTACAAATTTTGCCTAGACCTGTACACAGTCGGTCATAACTTTTGAACATGACATTTTCTCTCCAATCGCTCTAGCGAGATTCTTCTAAATTTGTTTATCACCAACATATCCAAAATTTAGCAAAATCCAACAGTGCATTTGTGAGATATGGTCCTTATACTAAGATTGTATTTTCTGAGACAGTCACACATTCACCATCAACAAACTACTCTCTTACATTTGCAACTTGGCTCTGATACCATGTTAAGGTTTTTAGGATCTTTGCAAATGTAATAGCACTCCTCATTGTATGTGGTTTCCAAATGCATCGATCTCTTCCTATTTATACATGACAAGGACAAGAAGAGACGTGTCCCTTCATGGGACATGTCTATTCATTAATGTATTTTATCAATTTAACTATTTAATTATTATGAGAATAATTATAATCTAACTTTATATATATATATATCAACGTATATAGTAATATCAATTATTATATATATTGATATATATGTATATATATATTAAATCATTTCTCATAATAATCATATAGTCAGTATAATTTATTTGACCAATGCTACAAACATCAACAATTAGCACTACACATTTTCAATTCGAAATAAGAACTACACATTTTCAATTGGAAACAAACCTGGTACATTTGAAACTACAAAAAACTTCTAGAACATCAAAGATGCATAAATTTAAACGCCAATTAGTCCACAAGTAAAAAACAATCAACACAATATTTAAGGCAATAATAGATCCAAAATAATGCAACATGATAAATTAAAGGTACTTTATTCTCCTTACCCATTCAGAGATACGAGTATGCACAGTTGCCTTCTCAACTAGATAAACACAAAATGGGAAGAGTCGAAATGTAAGGCTGAAAAATTCAATATGTGACATTACATTATTGCTTTCTGATAACCAGATTATGATACATTCACTACATTATACCACCCCTTGTGTAGGATAAAGAATAACATAAGCTAGAAATGATTACCCACACATTAAAAGTGGCCAGTCTCTAAGATTTTTGAAACTAAACCAAAACCCAGTTTGAATCAGAAGACCATACTAGAATATCGAATATAAGACTTGTATAAGTTATGCTTTTAAAGTTCAAACCCATGTTTTTCCGCTCTAGTAAAACATGAAACATGAAAAAAACATGTCCTTCCATTCTCTACAAACACAAAGAGAAGCATTTCTAGTAATATATGCAACAAATCATCAACTAAAATCTATGCTCAACAAACAAGTCAGAAAAAATACCTTCATCAAATTCTCAATAATAGGCCTGATGTTCACAACAATCAAGAGCACAACACAAAGATTAAATAATCCTGCATGGCACTGCAATGTCAAGAAAATAAAAGCAATAAGGTGGAGCAAACGGAAAATATGGAATTTCATAAATACAACTGATAAACAACCATTATATTGGGGGCAAAAAAATGTTATATCAAATCATACTGATGAAAATTGTCATTGATGTCAAATTAGTAAAGATATGAAGCATTCAAAGAGATGAAAATTATGAAAAATTCAGGTATATGGATATATAATACATTGACCATGATTATATACATACACTTCAACAGATATAAAATAATAGAGATAAGAAGGACAAGGGACTAGTCATAAAAGAATATTATAGTGTGATCATGAACTGAAATAAACAAACATCTTCAGCACGTAGAAGACAAAGACCAAGTAACCAGAAACAGAAGAAGAAACACATATGAATGGCAGTAATAATACTCAATGAGTTCATTTTGCACCAGTAGAGATTCTAACACAGTAATTATATTGAAGGTAATATTTTGGAGACTGTGTAGATCATGATGAGAGCATGTATATCCTGTTTATATTGTGATGAAGACTTTTGGAGCCATGATGAATACAACAATGACAAATGAATAAAAACGATACATTTAAGAACTTTAAATGACAGTGCTGAGGAATGCTAAAGCTATATCAGCAATGACTAAGCATACATCGAATGACAAGGTGCAGGTGTGTCTAGAAGGGCCCGTTGCAAGGTCATCTATTCACCACAAAAGTCAATAATGTCTATATTGCCAAACAATAATGAATTGGCTGCGATGATGTGCAGTAAATATACATGTCTGCAATAATCCATCTGTGAATTCGCTAAGGAAGATTCAACGGATCAAATTTGAGCAGATAAATCTACCTGTCAAAAGCCAACTAAAAATACTGATATCAGTTTGTATAAGGAAGACACGATAAGGATTTGGGCATGATATGTAAAAGTCAGATAATGTCCATCTAAATAAAATTTCGTATAATGTTTACTGGCAACCATGGATTATTAATCGTGAACAATATAATATTTACAAGACAACAACATAAGAGTATGATGAATAATAGAAATAATAAAGTCTGATGACGACAGAGGTGTATTAGTCACACAAAGTATTAAAAACAATGAAGACGAAAGATACGGGCAAGTGGGATACACAACAAATTAACGTGACTACCGATAAAAGATTGATTCATTCTGAATAAGATCTAAATGTATAAATTACATAAGTTAAAACCATCAACTATTAAAGGAGACTAATAATCATTTCTCGAATGATAATAATATGAAAAGGTGCAATTAAAATTACGGGAGCCGGCAGCAGGAAGAGAGATTAGTTTTTTTGGAAGACATGGTTTTAAAATAATTAATTCAAAATTAATAAGTATTGAGAATATACGGAAATGACTTTTTGAAAGGTTACACCCTCTTAGGCTAAGGTATAAATAAGGATAATATCATTTGTAAAAGCTAAGTCAGTAATCTTGAAGAGAAGCAAGAGAACTAATAGAAGAAATATATAGTCAGATATTTTATCTCACATATATTTAATCAGATTTTTAGTTGCAGTGTGAGGCGTATTAAAAGAAGGAATATATATCTATTGATGGATTATTGGCTGACTTCAAAGTGAAAGGAATTTATACTGAATCCATCATCAAGTTGAGAAAGCAACTATACAAAGGTAGAAGTTCAGATTTACATTTAGAAGTGAAGTAGGTGCTTTACTTCAAGGTCGGTGCCTTCAGATAGTGGGAGTTGCAGCTTCCAGCGAGTTGGTGCTCGTAAAATCCGAGGTCGGAGCCTCCAGTAGGTTGAAGCCTACTAAATATTATAAAAGAACAAGTTTATATAAAAGCAATTATTTTGTTATGGTTTTCTCTCGCATTGGGTTTCCAAGTAAATCTTGTGTCATTGTGTTCATGTGCATAGTTATTGATTTCAGCATTTAAAGTTATTAAAGCAATTGTTTGGATAAAATATTTTAAATTAACAAAGTTGTTATTATATTCATTCACCCTCGCCCTCTCAGTATAATCGTGTGCTCTACAATTGGTATCAGAGCAGGTTCCTTCTATAAAGCCTAATAGCTTGAAGGTAGATCTAAAGAGCACAACATGGCCGAAAGTTTTCAAAACAAGACACCAACTTTTGATAGGATAAACTATGCATTATGGAATATAAAGATGGAAGCATATTTAAATGCTATTGGATTCGATGTTTGGCAATCAGTACTAGATGGTTATACACTACCAACGACACCACCAACAGATTCAGCCGGAAAGAAGAGAAGTGAAAATAATGTCAAAGCAAAACATGCTATTTTATGCAATCTAGCCGACTCAAAGTTCACAAAAGTTATGCATTGTAAATCTGCAAAGGAGATATGGGACAAGTTGAAAAATATTTATGAAGGGGCCCACAATGTAAAGAAAGCCAAACTTCAAACCCATCAAAAGGTATTCGAAAGTCTTAAAATGAAGGATGATGAAAATATGGCCTCTTTTCTTGATCAAGTAGATGAAGTTGTCAATTCAATAAAGGCCCTTGGTGAAGATGTGGAGGAACAGTTTGTAGTTGAAAAGATTTTTAAGATCCTTACCTGTGAGATTTGATTCTAAGGTGTCAGCAATTGAGGAGAGGAAAGATTTGGACAAACTTACAAAAGATGAGTTACATGGGATCCTTACCGCCTATGAAATGAGAATTGGAGGCAATGAACCGAAAAAGGAGATATCATTCAAAGCATCCAAAAAGGGTAAAAATAAAAAGAAAATCTCAAGTGATAGCTCAAGTGCTGAACCAGATGAAGCAGAGGCGTACTTCATGAGAAAGCTAGAAAAGGGTAATGGTAAGTACAAAGGAAAGTTCCCCTTCAAGTGTTTCAATTGTGGAAAAGTAGGGCATTATGCATCAAAATGCCCCTTGAGCAACAGTAATTCCAGAGAAGATGAAAAGAAAGTATCCCCAAAGAAAAAATGGAAGAAGAATAACAAATTTAATAATAAGAAAAAATATTCAAAGAAAAGTAAAAAGAGCTTTTACTCCAAGGACAGCAGCTCATCGGATGAAAGTAGCAAGGAAAGTTCAAGCGAAGAGGAGGATGAAATTTTATTTATGGCTGAAGCAGATACAAGTGATTGTAATGAAAGCAAATCATGTGATGAGGAAGATAATGTTGATCTTGAAGAAGAACTTCATTATGCATATAAACAAAGTAAAAAATTAAAGATGAAAGTAGCATAGTATAAAACTGAAGCCATAGAGAGACTAGAAGCGTTAAAGAAACCAGACAAAGCTCTTGATGATCTAAAAGCCAAGCTTGAGGAAATGAAACAAGTTGAAGACAAGCTGAAATCCAAAGAAGATGATTACGCCAAATTGGAACTAGAAGTTAAAAGATTAAAGAAGGAATTGGAGGAAAGCACCAATAAGTTGAACAATAGTCTCAAATTTGAAAAAAGCTCAGAAATCCTAACTGATATTATTGACAATCAAAAGCCTTCTACTAGTAAGACGGGTTGGTTTTGAAAGAGATTTAAAAGTTAATAATGGTTCATTAAAAGGTTTCATCAAAGAGGGAAGCAACATTGAATTACCAAAGGAGGACAAGTTTAAAAGAATTAAGAACAGCAAGAAAACTCAAAATGATGAAATGCACAAGACTAATTATACATTTCTTGGTTATTGCTACTCTTGTAATTATTTTGGTCATAAAGAACTTGATTGTAGAAATATGAATAGTTGGAGGAGGCCATATTAAAGACAACATTTCTCTCATACATTCAATGGATATTGTTATTCTTGCAAACAAGTTTGGTCATAAAGCACAAATTTGTAGAAGCAAAAAGAACACTACAATTTTGAAAACTCAAAATCCTTTCTCTCCATTGGTAGATCTTGATGTTCTATGCTCAAAATGTAATAATTTTGAACATGCAGCCCATCAATGCAGAACAATCTTCCCTAAAACTCAAGAAGAAAAAGGAAATCATGCTACAAAGAATATAAAACCAGCATAAATTTGGAGAAAGAAAGAAGAATCGTTGTTTGCTCAAGTAGCTCTACATGCCCAAAATAAAAATGATAGGTGGTATCTTGATAGTGGATGTTCACGACATATGACAGGAGATAAGAGCAAATTCATCTCTTTTGAACCATATAATGGAGGATTAGTAAGATTTGGTGACAACACTAAACAAGAGATTAGAGGAAAAGGATCTCTTACTCTAGACCACGGAAAAACCAAAACAATGGATGTACTCTATGTGAAAGGGCTAAAAGAGAACTTATGAAGTGTAAGTCAACTTTGTGATCAAGGACATAATGTAACATTTCATCCCATGGGTTGTGAAATCAAAAAAGATGGAAAAGTCATAGCTAATGCTTGTAGAACAGCAAATAACTTGTATATTCTACAAAAGATGAATAATGAAAAATGTTTCTTTGCACAAGAAAATGAAAATTAGCTATGGCACAAAAGATTGGGGCACTTAAACTTTGACAATTTGGTCAAGATCAGTCGTAAAGGAGGTGTAAGAGATATTCCAAAGCTATCCAAGCCTACAAACATCATTTGCAAACAATACCAACTAGGGAAGCAAACAAAGAGTACAATCAAAGTTAAAGAATATTCTACATCTAAGCCACTTGAACTTGTGCATTCAAACCTATGTGGACCAACTAGGACAAAAAGTCTACAAGGAGAAAGATATTTTACGCTATTTATTGATGACGACTCTAGGATGACTTGGATAGCCTTTCTAAAGGAGAAATCAGAAGCTCTTGACAAGTTCAAAGCTTTCAAGGAACTAGTAGAAAACGAAATTAATGCAAAAATAAATTGTCTTAGAACGGATAGAGGAGAAGAGTTCACATCCCAGGAATTTGATGAGTTTTGTGAAAAAAATGGAATAAAGAGACAACTTTCAGCACCTAGAACTCCCCAACAAAATGGAGTTGTAGAAAGGAAAAACATAACAGTTCAAGAAATGACAAGTGCAATGCTAAATGAATCAAAGATAGCTGATTCCTTTCGGAAGGAGGCAGTTCATACATCAATCTATATTTTGAATCGGGCACAAATAAGAGTAAACCATGATAAGACACCTTACGAGTTATGGAAAGGAAGACCAGCTATAGTCAAATACTTTAGAATCTTTGGAAGCACTTGTTACATTAAAAGGGATGAATATGACTTCGGTAAATTTGATGCTAGAGCAGATGAAGGGATTTTTCTTGGATATTCTTCTAAGAGTAAAGCATATAGATGTTACAACAAAAGACTCCACAAGATTGTAGAAAGCGCAAACGTAAGGATTGATGAAGGAAAACAATTTGAAACAGTAAAAGAGAATGCTGAAATACCAAGTATATGTAAAGAAGAAGATCCAAAAGATGAAGAAGAAGAACTAGAACCAGAAGGCTCCAAAACCCCTTTGATTCAAGCAAAAACTCCCTTGAAGACACCAGCAAAGACTCCATCAAAATTTGTTCGGAGAAATCATCCTCAAGACCTGGTAATTGGAGACCCAGATCAAGATGTCCAAACAAGAAGGAAATTTGTCAATTCTACTGAGCATGCACTCTTTTGTCTTTTATCTAAAATAGAACTAAAGAACTTCAAAGAAGCAAGTGAAGACAAGCATTGGGTAAAAGCAATGGAGGAAGAATTGAACCAAATCGAAAAGAATAATACTTGGAAAATTGTTCC